>NCQV01080206.1:2253-12307 GCA_002740545.1 Lophocereus schottii | reverse complement strand
TACTTCAAAGACTAGTTAAAATATTATGTTACCGTACTTATCTAACCCAAAAAAATTATCTGATTAATATATTAACTTGATCAAATGTCAAGCGCATTACAACAAAAAGTCTCACCAGCGACCCAAATTGTGCAACGTTTGACCCAAACGTCGCATGGCAAAATGTGTAAAATGTCATTCGCGGCAGATAAAGCTGTCACAAGGACACCAGCTTCAGTCAAAACCGTCGCACACATTGGTGGGCCCATCAATTTCATCACATATTCGCTTCCAGGCAAGTCAACGAGTAAAATTTTTGCGCTGAGTTTAAATATATTAATGTTAATTAATTAATATTTAAAGAAAAGTAGTACGCATGTCATGTGAATGGAGAATTTAAAAAGAAAAAAGTAATTTACATTCCCATAAGGTCAAAACCCCATTTGCATCCCCTACCATAACTTTCTTGGAAATAAACCCGTGTGACCATGCCCGTTCCCAAGTGCCCTTTCCCATGTTCCTTGCATAAACGCTAGATCCAGATCCCTCTACTTTTCGTCCGCCATTATTTTACACGTCATTCTCTCTCCATATGCCCCTCTTGCTCTAACTCCTTGCCTCTCTAGTAAGGATCATCCACTTAAATTCTTGTATGTCGATGATGCAATCACAAAGATTATCAGCGAAGCCCAAAGCAAGTAACGCAGATCTGGCTCTCTGGAAGGATATGGTGCCCATTCCCGCCGTGCCTTTGTCGCAGTCGGCCTTCATCACCATTAACGGCAGCTATGGTGACTCCTGAGGCTAACTTCTTCATCTCTATCTTCACACTTTGCATCACTGATGAGAAACCCTAGGTCTGAGCGTCTCCCCTCTTATTTCAAGCCTTGAAGTGAAGAAAATGTTCCCATTTCCTCATCATTTTCTCGATCTCCCCATCTTCACACTTTGCATCACTGATATTTAGTTACTTTTTTGGAATCATTGGTCAGGGGAGTGAATGGATGATGAAGGCCATGGGCTTTTGAATCTTGATTATAGAAGTGGATTCCTTCTTGTAACAGATGAACCAAATCGAATTGGTTGGAAGCTGCTCAAGTCCCAAGAGTCCATGAGGAAACCATGTTTACATCATTTCAAAGAGGATTATTCATGATGCAAAATGATGTAGCTGTTGTTCTACTTTAAGTCTAGATCTGGGAATGTTGTTCTTTGCAACCGTTCTCTTTCCTTGTTTTTGAGGGAGGGGGAGATGCTGCTCTCTGTATTCACCACACTGTCATGTTGAAGGAGAAAAAGGAAATACAAATAGTACTTTTTTTTATGGAAAATATTCACAAGATTGGTGATGTTTATCATATTTTTTGAATTTAATATTTAATTTCACTTTTAAAATTATAATAGCTAGTGAACTACTGTTTTATATCCAAAGCCGGTTGCTGCAGCTGCGGGAAGCGTGTAGAAATTTCAGTGAATTTATTACTCTGTTGCGACGTTTAAGGCTGCCAAAGGACTACTGACAAGTGGAGTCGTTATAATTGGCTGCGATGATTGCAGCCGTCACTCGTATGGCTTGTGACAGGTCCAAACACGACGGCTTCCCCAACGTCACTAAATTTTGCAGCGACGTCTCTAACTGCAGTTAATCCATACTGGTGCTCGTAGCTACTGGGACTTTCTTTTGTAGGTATGCTACCAAAATAATGTTGTCGAACACGTCCTTATTATGAGATATTGTATCATTATACTTGTTTCCCATCTTCTCTACCCTTTAATTGACTCTCTCTCTCTATAATTTACTGTGATTGTCTCATCTAAAAATCTATATAGATCTAAAAATAAGAGTAACTTTATCTATACATAAAAGAAACATAAAAAATCATTTATATTTTTTATTTATACGACGTGATACGTTCATTAGACCCCCAGGCCTCATGAAAGTGAGATTCACACTGAAAGTTATTATTATTGTTGTTTGATACGTTCATTAGACGTTGTGAGAGTCGTAAATTGCTTTTTCTCCTTTCGTTTGGGGCGTCCCGTAATACAAGTATATGCACTGTGTCTTTGCATTCACGACGACCAAGCTCTAGCTACGCTAGACATGTCCCACAAAATACAATTATGACCCATCCATTCTATACCCAAAGGATAGAGGAGATTATTTGTTTTCTTTAACATACTTTGGCCCTGTTTTTTTTGTGGGTTAATTTTAAAATACCAACCTTAATTCACTTCAACCTATTTCTTCAACCCACTTTAATCTATTTCAATTCATCTCAACCCACTTTTATTATTTTAATCAAGTTTAATTTATTATATAAAAAAATTAAACCCACTTCAACCTACTTCACCCTACTTCAACTTACTTTAACCTATTTAATCCTTTTACTCATCTCAATTTTCCTACAAAAGTCCTTTGTCTAATGAATGTGGTCGTATGCGAGAGATGTTAAGTGGGTCAGTTGAACGTTACCTAATTGACATTGGACACCGTATCTATTTGATTGCGTGTACGTGGCACGTCCTCCAACAATTATCTCTACATGTTCCTCAGAAATAATAATTTCCGGTTGTTGATTTTTATTTCATTGCCCTAATAAAATTTTCTGCATGCATAAGATTTAGTGTTTTTTGAAGATTAAGAGATAATTAAGACTCTAAGATGTTACAATTTTATCTATTTGAAACTTCTTAATATGAAATTCATCCCTCTGAAAGTTATTTGATAAAATTATGTATTATATATGTCGCATCTGATCTCTCAATCCTCTGCATTTAATTAAGGAACTCTTAGGACATAAATTTGAATTATATCTGTTACACCAATATTAATGATGTGAGGAGTATATAATACAATATGAGACCTACTTATGTTTGGACCTTCTATATTGTTGTATATATTCTTTTATTGAAGGGTTTATCGAGATTTATGTCCCTATATATATTATTTTTCAATTTGTGCAGAGGTAAAATGCAAGAAAAATGCGATTAATATGATCAATTTATCATGTATATACGTATATATGCACCTAGATTGCGAAGAACATTGGGGAAGCAGGAAGCACCATTCCTAGTTCAAGTCTACACTTACACTGGGCCAAGATCATCATCAACAAGAAGAACGAAATTGGTGAGTAAGCAACATCAAAGAATTGGCCTTTAATAATCAAACAAAGGTGGGAGAATAGTTGTTGAACCATTCCTAATGGCATTAATGTTGGTGGAAGAACTCAAAGAAAGCCCTACTTGCCAACATGAGATGCAAGACAAAGATTACAGCTTGTCGAGTGTTCAACCAGCACTAGTCGCAATAGTAAGCAACTAATGCGTCCTTCCTCAGCAAACAGAATGTGGGGTGTGGTTGCTCAAGGAATTTATGGGTTGGTTTCCCTTCTTGCTGTACCTTCTCAAGAATTGCCAAACACAATGGAGACCACTAGATTTCGGTCTCTAATGGAGACTGAAGGCCGTGGTCTCTAACAAAGACCAGAAGTTTTGGTCTTGAACAGCAGCCATATAAGCCCAGACTGCAATAGAGTCCAACTACTTTTGGTCTCAAACTTCGGTTTCAGCTAGATATTGATGCACATATTTCGGCCTCCAAATTTGAATTGCAACTAAGGTTTTGGAGACCGAAGCTTCCCAGTCTCTGTTCGATCTCCAAACTTAAATTGAGACCGAGTTTTCTAATTTTGAGACCGCTAATTTCGATCTCCAATGGACCGCAACCTTGTGGTAAGTGTTGATTTCCGTATGAATGAAGTGTGGTTGCAAAGGTAATCTAGTGTATATATCACTTTTTTTTTATTTGTACATTTAATTCTTGTCCAATATAATTTTGATCGACTTCAAATGTTATCACCCTCTTCATTGGATTGTAGAAAAATCATTTTCTTTATGGGTGATATGAAAAGTTTCCAACTTTCATTATAAAAAAGAAATGAAGGATATCTTAGAGTTATTTTATCATAATCTGTACTCGAAATTTTTAAGGATTGTTTAAACTTAATTTTTCAACGGTCCAAAATTAAATGTAGATAGATGTAGTTACAAAGATAAACAGTGCAAAGAAAGTCAACTTTCCATTTTTGTATAGGTCAGTTTGTAGGGAGGCCACTCATTTGTGCATTTGTTATATATGTGTCTTCCTAGTACTTGGAAAGTTGCTCAAATAGTGCTTTCACATTCAGCTGCTTAATGGTTACTATGTTGTAGTCATAGGCTAGTTGTCCCTTCATCGAAACAAACTCACAGGGTACAAATAGGAAATTTTATATTGTTTATCTTATTGGAAATTGTTGAATTTTTATATTAATTGGGCAATTAATAAATAAGTCATGTATATAAGTTTAAATGAGCTTCCAACCCAAAATCAATTGACAATAGATGTAGTAACTCACAAATTTATATATATGCTCAAACCCTTTATTTTCATCGATGTGGAACATTAACACTCACTATCATATTTTTTGAATTTTATCAATGTAGAATAATACCTATTTTCATACTCCAACAAGCCCCCTGATCACGTGTGAGCTAGGTCTAAAATGTGCACACAATTTTAGTCAAATCGAGCAACTCGCTCTGATACCATGTTGAATTTTTATATTAATTAGAAAATTAATAAACAAGTCATGTATATAAACTTAAATGAGGTTCCAACTTAAAATCAATTGGCAATGGGTAGAGTACCTCATAAGCTTATATATGCTCAAAACCTTTAATTTCATTAATGTGGGACAATACCCACTATCATATTTTTTACATTTTATCAATATAGGACAATGCACACTTTCATACGCCAACTGTAGTATAAAAAAAAGTTTTGCATATTGTTTTGGCATAATTTTGAAAATCTCGTTATGAGTCCTGATTTGAGCACCCTCCAATTCCAAGAAAAGCATGCCATAATGTACGTTGGGAGTGAAATGATGTTATGTATATGTATTTTTCTTACATATATTATATAAGCGTTCATGTAACCTATGAGAAGGTGTGCCCCTTTAAGCATAATGTAATCTTAGAATATGTCGTGTTATGTCGTTGTTGCTGTGCTTGCATTGATTATTTGGTTTTCTATGGCGCCAAAGCTACGAAGGGCCTTGAATGTATGCATGTGGTGTGGGGTTCATAGTATTGACTTAGACGCTCCCTATTCATGAGTCAGGCCTTAGAGCCTTCGGGAGGCACTACAGATTGAAAACGAGACATTTAAAAATGGGGCATGCATGGCCCTTATTTAACATGTGTGGTATACATTTCTTCTCCATATAACCAAACCACATACGTTGAAAAGTGTCAAATTAAATCTCTCTATTATCCGTTGGGGGGTGGGGGATTTACTGGCTAAGTTATGTCAAAATAGTTGATACCAAAAAAAAAGGTATATATCAATTGAGTTAATAAACAATAGAACTAGTTTATTTGGTAGGTGATGATGCGCTCATGATTGAGTACATTCAAACGACATTATGTTTCTCGTCTGAATAAATTCGTAATATTTCTTTAAAGGTATAGACGTGTAAGAGTTTTCACATCTATACAAGAATCCATTGGCACTAATTAAGATTTAACAAGAAATGCGTCCCTAGACACTATTTTTTTTCCTTTTTTTTCCAATACAGGAAAGTTCATTAATGCTAATATTGATGACATTAAAATCTAAATGCTTTGTAATGATTTCATAAAATATATTTAACAATTCTATTAGATGGTGACCAATCATATATATATATATATGATTGAATTCGAACGCTGCGGTTGCGACATGTGTTTTGTTAAGTATTCATTAAGATTTAATTTAAAATAAAAATTTAAGAAATAGGAGATTTCAAGTTATCATAATGAATATTGTCTTTTGAACCACTTCAGTGAAGAAAAAAAGCAAATAAATTATAGATATGTTAATATTACTATTTCTAAAAATTATATTATAAGATTAATTAATAATTATAATATTTCTAAAAAAAATTTAGCCAAAATTTTAAAACAAAACATGTGGATTTAAAAGCTAGTGACATATAATTTTTTTCCATGTAGGAGGGAAACTTCACACTTGAACACTTAGACAGAAGCCTTCACAGTAACATGCTCAAATGAACTATTCATGCTACCCACGTCCTACACAATGATTGAGGCCAAAGCAAACCCTACACGTTACTATCACATTCCCCCTCCCCTCCTCCCCCCAAATAATTTCCCCCACCAATTCATGCCCATTACATATATATCCACACACACCCTTCCAAACTCCATCTCAACATATCCAATCATATGATTCTTTGCTCAAAAAACAACTCATATATTTCCCTCCTCCATCTCAATCTCTTCTTTTTCTTTATTAAAAAAATTAAAAAAAACCCTTGATTATTTCCTTGATGACCAAAAATTAAATGTCATCAATATTAAAATGCATGATCCCTCATCCTCATCATCAACACCAACTTCTTGTTGTTCTGCACAATTTGTAATCAAAGTCCAACTGGTCTCAAAATCAAAGAGTGAGAGGCTCCTTGAGAAGTACTTCGATGCATTCGAGTTCGGGTTCGAGTACGAGGAGAGCGGGCTGTGGTCCCCTCCGGTGAGGCGGACCGCCTTCATGGGCTCCCCGGACCGGGTGGTTACTGAGGAGGAGATGGTGGCTAAGCTTAGGAGTGTGTTGGAGGGCAGAAATGGAAGTTGCTCTTCAACATCAAGGGGAAGACCTAACTGTTTTCATATGTGGGGTTGCATTTCGTCATTATTTTCTGCCTTCCAAAAAAGGATTAAGAGAAGAAGAGAGATCACTTATGCTATGTAAGTTTTTTTTTTTTTTTTTTTTTCCTTTTGGGTTTTCCTGTTTTCTTGTGCAGGGATTTTGTATGTATTAATTGAAGAAGAAACTTGGCAGAATGTATTTTGTATTTATTAATTAATTGTATCATTAGAATGTATATTTTTTATCTTTTTTTTTGGGTATTGAAAGGGATGTATAGAGTATGTGTATTCTTTTATGGGCAATCAGATGACTGCCTACTGATGTCCTTTTTTTTCTTTTTCCTCGTTTTAGGAACAATTGAACTGGGTGAAATTATTGAATAGTATAGTTAAGTAGCATTATTGAATAGTCGTAGCTGCAATAAGTGACTTTATGGTATGAAAATGAGCCATATGATGTGAGTCCCTCTGTGATGAAATTTGACTATATTGTTCTGTGTCAGTATCTCGGTTTTCATCCTTTTTCTAGCTCAGCTGAATTTAGCCAGAAGGTATAAAGGCAAGACAGTCATGAGGATATTATCCTACGGACATGAATGTCTGTAAAGATAAAACTATCTATATTGGCATCTTTTCAAATTCCGTAAAAATAAAAGTGTAGAACTCACACTAAAAGATGGTGTTTTTGTTGCTATACTATTGAAGATATTATTTGACCCGAACTCATGTGATAAAAGAAGGCTGTAATGAAGTCTAGCACTTTTATTTATAGTCTAATCCAAAAATGTAATTAACAGTTACGTAATTGTATTCTTCCATGTTATTAATTAATTAACGTTTAACAGTTAGTCAGTTACATAATTAACCGTTACACTTGTATCTATGGTTTAATCCAAAACACTCTTGGATTTGGAGCTCGCAATTTTTGACTTTCCCCAACCAGAGAAAGGGAGAGGCGTGGGCCTTCCTTACCTGATGGTTATTACTTAATCATGCTCCTTAAAAGTGCTTGCAACTCTTAAAGTATAAATTTCTATAAATCACAGCAGTGTCACATATTAAAAATTATCTATATAACAAATAGATATCAGAAAAATATATACATATAACATGTTTTAAAGAAGGCATGTTAACTTTTGCTTTTTCGTAAGAGGGGCTATAAAAATAAAGGGTGAATGTTGAAAAAAAATTATCACATATAAGAGACTACCATATAATTTAATAAATTTATGTAATAGATGATAGTAATAATAAAAATAATAAGCAAATGTCTTTCCTAATTTGACGGATTTGTCTTTTTATTAAGGATCACCAGAGAGATGGGCCTCAACCCATTGATTATGGGCCTGGGCCCCTGAAATGTCACATAAGAGGAGTCTGGACAATCAATTTCAGTCCTCCTTGCTACCCAACGATCTCTCTCTCTCTCTCACACACACACACACATCAAATCAAATCAAATCAAATCAAATCAGATCGATCAAGGATTGTTACGTGTTAGGTCGCATTGATTCGATGGCGCAGGCTGTGGAAGAATTGTACAACGACATGCCATCATCACTACATCCGATCTGGCTATCTTGCCCCCACCATTATCACCACCGTCATTTGTTCCCCTTCACGTATGAACGCTCATTGCTCTCCCCGTTCGATTAATGCATCCAATTCATTCATTCGCTTGATCCACTCAATCACGGCGGTGGGCATAAAGAAATTGCACTACATTGATTTCTCTGTCTTCATCGACATGCTGTTCATCGGACTAGGATCGGGCCGACTGATTAAGGTCCACATGGAGGATCGAGAACTGGACCGGTCTAAAATATGTTCAGAGAGGGATTGGATTGGACAGATTTTGGACCGGTCTCAAATGGGCAGGGCTGTTAGGGCGCTAGGCTAGTGGGCTTGTGATTTGCATAATTATGTTGGGCCTGCCGGCTGTTTTTTTTTTTCCTTTTTGAGCTCTGACATTATGGGCTCCCATATTCTAGATGCAGTTAGGCAGAAACTATGAAAGACAACTTCGATATTTTCAATGAGCCAAATTTAAAACAACACGAAAACTAAGAGGATGATAGTGTTATTATCTCAAATTCAGTATTCAATCATCCCAAGTAATCAAATTCAATGCTCCAATCTTCTAATAAAGTTATTCACTCAATAACAGCACATACCAATCCACTAATCAAATTCTAGCAAATACAGACACATGTCACGCATCCTAATCAAGTAATCAAGGCCAAAAAACTCTAGCAGATATTGACACATAATCACATACTAATCAGCCAATCCAATCTCTGACCAAAAACATAAATAAATAAAGTAATCCAATCTTCTATAACATGATTAGCAAAAGTTAAATTCAGTATTCAATCTTCCTAGAAACCCAGCTTGAAATTCACACAATGAGAAATAGAATTCATAGTTAAAGCATAACAGATCAACATATTCAAGAAAATTACAAACTTCTGAGGAATTGTTTAGGTTTGCACAAGAGTTAACAGAGACTGGGTCAATAGGCGATTAGTCAATGTTGCACTAGGTAGGACCTAGGAATGCAAAACGCCAAAAAAATAATTCTAATTTAATTCAGCCCTTGTCCAATCCACTGGCCACCCGGTTCAAACCCAAACCGGCCTAGACCGAACAAAGAAAACCCTTGGACCGAGGATGGGATCAAATGCACCCGGTGCAATCCGGTACGATCTTCGGTCCGGTCCGAATCTGGACGAAAAATGAACAACCCTTTATCGGTGCCTTTCATGTCGATTCTATTGTCTTGCCGTCATTTCTACTCCTTTGATTTTCACTCATTTTCTGTTTTTGTTTCATGTTCTTCCCAATGGCTCTCTTATTTTGCCCTTAGAATTTTTTGCTTTTTTTTTTAATCTTCTCGTTTTCTCTTCCCCTAACCCCTTCAAACCCTAAACCCTAGAAACCCTAAACCCAAATCCCTCGACCCTAAATCCTAAATATAAACCTTGAAAACCCTAAACCCTAGTCCCTAACCTATGGAAACCCTAAAATCTAAACCCTGGAAACCCTAACGTTACAAGAAAAAGTCCATATAATGATGGAATCAGCCACGGAAAATGGTAGAATAGCGACGGATTTTTGATTTCAGTGACGGAATTGACGACGGAAACTGGTTGTCCGTTTTTCACTCGTACCTAAGTATCCGGCGATGAAATTTTATAATTCCATCGCCATCAATGACGGACTCAGCGACAGCCTGAGTTTTTGCGGGAGATGAAAAGGCAAGAAGTCAGCCACGAAATGCACAATCCATCGCCATTAGCGACGGAAATTCCGTCGCTAATGGCGATGGATTACAATTTCCATGGCCGACTTCTGAGCTAGAAAAAAATAAAAACTT
>NCQV01080199.1:5073-21246 GCA_002740545.1 Lophocereus schottii | reverse complement strand
GATGTTAAGGTTAGGTTTTTGTCATAATCAAGTTAACTTAAGTCAAGTGATGGATTGGTATTGTTTTGTATATGATTTTGTAATCTTTAATCTTATTGATGATTATAATGATGTTTTTAGTGATTTAAAATGATTTCAAGTGAGGATTTATGTGAAAAAAAGAGGAGAGAGCAAAAACAGTGAGGGCAGGAAATGGTAGAAAAGATGGGTGACTTTGATATTAAACTGGAAATGATTGGCCCACTAAAAAATTATGATTTTTGGTTTGTAGATAATTCAATGTTTTGGCTTTAAAATTCCTTTTAAATTGCTTTAATCAAAGTTCTGTGGAAAACGTTATGCCTAGTTTGCTAGAACTGTGTAGGGTTAACCAAAATTGACGCACTTGTATTCTAGCCCCACTTTGAGAACCCTATTGTGGGAATCATTTCTGTCTTGTAAATGAAAGTTTTTCATGACTTATTAATCTTTACATATTGGGGATTTAGGTCTCCATTTGAATTTCAGAATGAAAGTTATGACTTTTTGAATTGAACTGACCTGGTTTGGTGCAAATTGGACTGTTATTGTGATTTTTGTGTGGCGTATACTTTGCGAAAAATTCTAAAAACTTTTCTATGGATTGCCTATATTATTTTATTAGTTTCTATAAGATTTTATGAATTTTGGTTGAGTATTTTGAGTTTGATGATTTTTGGAAGTATTTTAGGTAATTGTGCAAAAAGCAATAATAAAGATTGAGTGACATTGATTATGCACTCATTTTGTGTATTTTGGGCCAAGTAAGGTCATTTAAGGGGGAAATAGGCTTTATTAGAGTTTTCATCTTGATTTATGAGAGAAAACAAGAAAGACATGCATTTTTGGAGCTTTATTATGAGTTTTAAATCACTTATGGATATTACAAAGAAAGTACCAAGTTTAAGGAGTTTTATAGCTTTCATTGGGATCAATAATATATTTGCGGTGAAAAAACTGTATTTAAGGACTTGTGAATGAAATATGGAAAGTGGGAAGAATTTTTGACTCAGAAATCATATTTATTAGGCCAAGTTATTGGAGTGTATGCTATTTTGAACCAAGATACACCTCTCTTGGCCCCAAACCTTTAGTACTTACTCAATTTAGAATGTGTCAAATGTAATTATTAAGCCAATCTAGTGTACTCGCTGTTATCTTGAACCAAGCTATACATTAGCAAGTCCTAAGCTCGTATCAGCAACCTATATTAGAAAAGGCGAAAACCACTCTCCCATTTGTTACCATCAAGACCTTTTCGTTTGTAATCTCATTTATCTCATTATGATCTATTTTATTTTCAGTTGCTTTATGTCAGATTTAATTACGTTTATTAATTCATCTTTGAAGTTATATTGAAATATGCAAGTTATGTATACTATTTAATTACTCAATTTCTATTACACATACTTTTACTTACTCAATTATGTGAGGAAGGATCATTTATTCACTACACATGTCTACAGTGACATTTATGAAATATAGTCGAGGCCTAGTTATTCCCCATCATGCATAAGTGTTATCAAGTCAGAATATATTTATCAAGTTAGATGATATTTACGAAACGGTTGACATTTATCAAGTCAGATGAAATTTTTTAAAGACTCAAGGTACGTCCATTGCTTGTATCTTCAGAAAACAGAACATGTTTATTAAGTTTCAACTCTTAATGAGTTTATCAATAAGTTAGTTTATACAGTGATTTGCCATTTAACTTGTGACCCCATCAGTTATCATCTATAGGACGTCAGCCCATCATTTACCCGCGCGGCTTCTGGCCAAGTCTTGATCGGACTGGCAGGTGTACATCTATGTATAGATTATATCATTGCAAGAGGTTCACATCCAGATAATAATGAGCAATTCAGCTTTATATTACTTCCATTTTCATTGTTATTGTAAACAAAATGAGTTACAAAGGTGGATACCCATCAACAGTGTTTCTATACTCATTTTACGATACAAGAATACATGTATTGAGTTTTAGCTCACATTTTCGAATTGTTTTCATGTTTTCCATTTTAGGCAATGAACTATCACATGTTTTTCCATTTAACAAGCCCTTTTGGAAGTCATCAGATACTCAGAGTAGATTCAGCGTAGCATGAATGTTGGTATTGACCTCATGGTCAAGTTGGATCTATACTCAATATACTTGTATAGTGTGGAGTGCTAGTTAGCATGTGATATGATTAAGTCGATTGCATTGAAGTTGAACTATTATGGGCTTTGGCCTTAGAGTGTTTTAGTTTAATAGATATTGTGATTGTGAATATGACTTGCAAGATTAAATGGTTTCAGTGAGTCTTGTCCTTATCAGCACGACGATAGCGCCTTCTGTCATTGAGTCTTCCGCTGCAGTTTTTTTATAAATCATGTCATTAACATTTTGGGGGCGTTATAGATTTGGTGTTAGAGCTAAGTTTTTAAGGGCCATTGTGAGCTGTCAAGTGTTTATGAGTTAGCTATCAATGTGTGTATGAGTTATGTTTGACCAGTTAAATGGGCTATTGACTATAAGTTTATATATATGGGCATATAAGGAGGAACCATTTCCATTTGGGTGATTCAATCGTTTGGCAATATCTTGAGGTTCGAGCATTAGCAAAGTGGAGTGTGGAACCTTTTGGGTGGCCTGTTAGTGAGGCCTAGTCTGATTGATCTTGGAGTTATATAGTATGTTCCATTTCTCTCATTTGTTTAAATTTTTGTAATTATGCACTTCGGGTGTGTGACCCCTTGAGTTATGAACTCTGACATATGGCCCTTGAGCTATTGAAGTGTGTTTTTTTCATGATAAGTACATGTTATAAGCATTTAAGCCTGGGGTTTAACCAGTTTTTAGGTGGAACTCTGTCCATTTCGCTCCAAAATTTGAGAGTTCCATTGAGGTCTATCACATGATACTGAGTATAATGATGTTTAAAACCTATTGTGGGAATGCTATTTACAACTTGGTCTATCTTTGGGTTGAATCAGTATAAGATGGAATTACTATAGGGAATCTTATGGCGGTAATTCAGTAGGTTGTGGTGTGCTACTTGGCACTATATAGGTGGTACGAGTAAGATTTAGTTGCCATGCATAGAAAAGGCTACTCTTGTCACTAAGACCTTACATCAGCAATGCTCCCATTGCTTGCAGCATTGATTTACTTTGGCCGTAGTCACTTAGATTGTTCAGGGGCATTATTCCTTTCTATTGACACTCACTTGGTCTATAACATCTCTTTATCTAGGCCATTTGTTTAAATGACTTCAATTGTTGTCTAAACCATACCAATGATAGCTTGTCGTTTGCAAGAATGCTCTTTTATAGTAGTTCCTGTAATTGTCTGCTTGTTTTATCTTTCCATTTTGATTTTATCCAGTATTGTTTAATCTCCCTATATCCAATATTTCATTTGTTCATAATGATACACTCGTATAACTTACTTTCAATTCATAATATAATTATTCTCCTTGCTTGTAAATTTAATTCTCAGACTTATATTTTACGTCTTCATCAATAAACTTTATCATTCTCCATTCAATCTTATTGTTACTCTTAAATTGACTTTATTTGACCAAAGACACGTTCTCAATGTAGCTTGTCCAATCTATTTATATATCTATTGCATTTTACTTATCCAATCTATCTATCTATTTATCGGACATTACTTTTCCCATATATCTAGTGCACTTAATGTGACAATTGAGGCTAGAAAGTTACCATCTTGCTTTTACTAAATCCGAGTGTCATCGGGCCACCTTTCCGCTTGGTTGATGATCTATTGGATCCTTTATGATCAAGATTTATAAATCATGGTTCATTTGGCATGATATTTCAACATTCTGGTTATTTTATTTCAACCACCTCATGATAATCCCCCTTTTATCAATCTTTTCTAATCTCATTGTTTATTTCTTTTAGAGTTAATGACTCGCTTGACTACCAATTCTCTCATTTTCATTCCTCGCGATATTCATTTTATTGTCTAATATGGAATTAGAGTAGCCCTTTGATTAGTTGGATGATATGAGGACAGGTGATCCTTTGAGAATACTAAATGAGGACATTTTGATAAGAGTATAATCTTAAGCAATGAAGGGGAGTCTTGGAGCAACAGCAAAGTTATTTCCGTGCAATCGAAAGGTCACAGGTTCGAACTGTGGAATCAGCCACTGACAAAGTCAGGTTAGGCTGCCTACAATTCATCCCTTGGAGTGCGGCCCTTCTCTAGACCCTGCGTGAACATGGAATGCTTGTGCACTGGGCTGCCCTTAACTATAATGTTAAGCAATGTCGAGTCTTATTAGAGCAAGCCAGAAGAAGCATTGGGTATACCAAATGAGTTAATCTGAGCAAGTATTACGAAAGAAATTCAAGGCCATGTTAAGGTCAGACAAGGCCGACAAAAGAGTTATGTCAACAAAAGTAGGAAACAATCACAGTTTCAAATGGGGCAAAAAAATACTTTGGACAAATCATACCTCCTCAAAAGCCACTTGGGGAAACCCAGAAAGAGCTGAAAGCTAAATATCCACATTTATTTGTGATATTAGTGCATATCTTGACAAAACTCATAAGTTTCGAGGATGAAACTCTTTACGGGAGGAAGGCTGTAATATCCGGACCCTAACCCATATTTATTTAAATGATTTTATTTTTTTGGTTATTTATTTAACCAAATCATATTTATCAATTCAAATACACCCAATTTATTTATTTAGCAAATTACAATTTTAGATCCCATTTTGCATTTCGGGTTTCAATTATCGTAAAATTTCAAGTGAATCGATAGTAGGCCTCGATATTTATGATTTAAGAATTCATTATTATTATTATTATTATTACTACTACTGCTACTACTACTACTACTACTACTACTGCTGCTGCTGCTGCTGCTGCTGCTGCTGCTACTACTACTACTACTACTACTACTACTACTATTATTTTTATAACCTCCCAAAAATTTAATTTCAAGCTGCGAAAATTTAATCACATACGGTTTACTTCCCTTTTGGGGCCCAAAACCACAAGCTAATCATAATCCAACAAGCTTGCTTAACTTGCCTAACTAATTATGATGATTTAATCTAACCAAGGTTAACAAAAAGCCACTTTTTGTAGATAAAATTTCAACCAAGCATGTAGACAAGTCAAAAAACAACACAGCCCAAAACGCAAGTATCATCTCTCTCTTCTCTGTCTCAACCCCACGGGCCCCCCACATAGCAGCTACAGCCACCATCTCCACACCAGAGCAGCTGCCATCCACCACCATAACCACCACCAACCATCCCCCACACCTCACACCACATACTTCTCTTCTTTTCAAGCATCGAACTCAGTAAACCCTAGCTTGATCTTGATGCATTTTTTGTTTTATGATTGTTTTAATTATGATTCATGCTCTTGAGATCAAAGTAGATGTTGTCATGTAAATTTTATTGATTTTGGGGATATTGATCATGTTGGGGTTGAGCTTGAAGCATGTCATGGTTAAGGTTTTGTCATGATCAAGTTAGCTTAAGTCAAGTGATGCATTTGTATTGTTTTGCATATGATTTTGTAATCTTTAATCTTATTGATGATTATGATGATGTTTTTGGTGATTTGGAATAATTTCAATTGAGGATTTATGTAAAAAAAGAGGAGAAAGCAAAAATAGTGAGGGGTAAAAATGACAGAAAACAGTGGTAAATTTGACATTAAACTCATAATGATTAGCCCACTAAAAACTTTTAATTTATGGTGGGTAGATAGTCAATGTGTTAGCTTTCAAATTCCTTTTGAATCGCCTTAATCCGAGTACTGTGGAAAATGTTATGGCTATTTTGCTAGAACTGCGCATGTTCAACCAAAACTGACACACTTGTGTTTTAACCCTATTTTAGGAACCTTGTTGTGGGAATCATATTTTGTGTTGTAAATGAATATTTTTTAGGACTTCTTAATCTTTCCATATTGGGGTTTTATGTCTCCATTTGAAGTCAAGGGCGAAAGTTATGATTTTTTGAATTGAACTGACCTACTTTGGTACAAATTGGGCTGTTATTATAGTTTTTGTACAGCGTATACTTGGAGGAGAGTTCTAAAAACTTTTTTGTAGATTGCCCATATTGTTTTCAAATTTTCTATATAATTTCATGAATTTTGATTGAGTATTTTGAGTTTGGTGATTTTTGGAAGCATTTTGAGTAATTACGTAAAGAGCAATAATAAAACGATTGAGTGAGATTGGTCACGCACTCATTTTGTATATTTTGTGCCATGAAAGGTCATTTAAAGGGGAAATGAATATTCATCAATTTTATTGGAGTTTTTAGCTCGATTTGTGAGAGAAAAGAAGGAAAACATGCATTTTGGGAGCTTAATAATGAGTTTTGAATCACTTATAGATATTACAGAGAAAGTACCAAGTTTGGGGAGTTTAATGGCTTTCACTGGAATCAATATCTATTTGGGGTGAAAAAATTGAATTTAATGGACTTGTGAATGAAATATGAAAAGTGGGCAGAATTTTTAACTTAGAAACCATGTTTACAGACTAAGTTATTGCAGTTTATGCTATTTTAAACCAAGTTATATCTCTCTTGTCTCAAACCTTTATTACTTACTCAATTTAGAATGTATCAAATACAATTATCAAGCTAATCGAGTGTATTCACTGTTACCTTGAACCAAGCTATACATCAGCAAGCTTTAAACCCGTATTAGCAGCCTATTTAAGAAAAGGCCAAAACCACTCTCCCATTTATCACCATCAAGGCCTTTTCCTTTGTAATATCATATATCTCATTGTGGCCTATTTTACTTTGATTTACTTTATTTCATATTTAATTACTTTCATTAATTCAGTTTTTAGCTATATTGAAATATCCAAGTTATGTATACCATTTAATTATTCAATTTCTATTACACATACTTTTATTTACTTAAATATATGAGTAAGGATCATTTACTGACTACATATACCTGCAATGACATTTATGAAACAGAGTGAGGGCTAGTTATCGTTCCCCATTATGCGTAAGTGTTATTAGGTCAGAATATGTTTATCAAGTCAAATGACATTTATGAAACATCTGACATTTATCAAGTCAAATGAAATTTTTTAAAGACTCAAGGTACGTCAATTGCCTGTATTTTCAGAAAGCAGAACATGTTTACCAAGTTGCAATTCTTAATGAGTTTATCAATAAATCAATTTATACAGGAATTTGCCATTTAACTTGTGGCCCTATCAATTATCATCTCTAGAGCGTTAGCCCATCATGTACCCGCGCAGTTTCAGGCCAAGTTTTGATCGGATTGGTAGATGTACACCTATATATAAATCATATCATTGTGAGAGGTTCACATCTAGATAATAATGAGCAATTTAGTTTTATATTACTTTCATTTTCATTGTTATTGCGAACTAAATGAGCGAAGGCGGGTACCCATCAATAGGGCTGTTCATCGGTCCAGGGCTGGACCGAACTGGCCTGGACCGAAGACCGAGTTTTGGTATTTTTGGGACCGTGGACCGGACCAGTCCAACATCGGTCTGGACCGAGACTGGATTGGTCAAAACCAGACCGGACCTAGACCGAACCGATTTTGGATCGAGTCTAAGGTCCTGCACTCCTGCTCGTGGGCTAGGGTATGGGCCGGTCCGACTAACTAGCTGACAGCAATGCAGCAAGCAGCCATGACACTAAGTTATGATAAAATAAGAACTACAATATTTTTCAGAACTTGAAAGAAAATACTTATCATATAATCAGTGACACTTTGATAGTAATTGAATAATGATATCATCATCATCAGTGACGGTAATTGATATTTGATATCATTATCTTATCATCATTACGACATTATCATCATAGATTGATCATATCATCATCATGATATCATACTGACACTGTGAGTCAGTGACAATAATTCATATTTGATAGTCCAAGCCCCAGCAAACTAGTGAAGCAGACAAGTAGCAAAATAGTACGTAGGAAACTGTGAAAGAAGACCTTAAACTTATATTGACGGCAACGAAGTGCTGAGTGTGGGACTGCCGGTGGAACTGGCGAACTACAGTGCAAAGCCAAAGAGAGAAAGGGACAGACGGCCAGAGGGAGAGAAGAAAGGGAAGGGGCTAGCGAGTGGCGGTTGCTGTGCTAAACGTGAACCAGGCAAGAGGCGAACTAGGGTTGTTCAATCGTGAACGTACGTGATTGCACTTGCACTGATAACTGATTGATGATTGCCTTTGGTGAACCATGAACATGACCTGAAGCTGAAGCATGCATTAAAGCCCAAAAAAACCCAATAAAGTGAATAAACTCACATACTAAAAGCCTATTAAGCCTTAATCTTAATTGGTTTGCCGGTCTATGGTCCGGTCCTGCGGACCGCCCGGTCCAGACCGGGACCAGACTGAAGACCGAACAAGGCCAGCCCAAGGACCGCAGATCGGACCGAATTCGTCCGGTCCGGTCTAGTCCAGGCCGGTCCAAGCCGGTCTTCAATCCGGTCCAGTTCTGGACCAATTAATGAACAGCCCTACCAATCAACAGTGTTTCTATGCTCATTTTACAATACAGAAATGCATGTACTAAGTTTTAACCCACATATTCGAATTGTTTTCATATTTTCCATTTTAGGTGATGAAGTACCACATGTTTCTCCATTTCGCAAGCCCTTTTGGAAGTGATCAGATGCTCACAATGGATTCAGCATAGCATGAATGTTGGAATCGACCTCACAGTCAAGTTAGGTCTATATCCAATATACTTGTGTACTGTGGAGTGCGAGTTAGTATATGGTATGATTAAGTTGATTGTATTAAAGTTGAACTCTTATGGACTTTGTTCTTGGAGTATTTTAGTTTAATAGATATTATGACTGCGAACATGAGTTACAAGATTAAATGATTTCAGTAAGCCTTGTCCTTATCAGGACGGCGGTAGTGCCTTCTATCATTAAGTCTTCCATTGTGGTTTTTCGTAAATCATATTATTAGCATTTTGGGACGTTACATGGAGAAAAGAGAAGAGAAGGAAAAGAATTGCTCAGCCTCAATGCGTGCTTGAATCCGTCAATTCACAAACACAATCCCGCTTTCTCGCGAATCTCCCTCTTCTACTTGCTCTCCCTCACTCTAAATATGGAGTCTATTCATAACGAGATGGTGGAATTGAATGGAATGTGATGATACGAGGCTAAAAACAACCCTTTTATAGTGAATATACTGTAGCCAAAACATAAAAACTGCAAGGAAGGCAAACAACCGTGAGAATACATAATGATCCAGGGGAAAGAGGGGCCACCATGGACCGTGGCAACCATCGTGGTGACCACTACCTTAGTGTTCTCTTATTCTTCTCTTTCTTCAACAGGTATGGTGACTGGGGGCGTCTGTGGTGAGTCATAAGGATGACTTTTAAGGGTCAATTCTTGATCAAAAAGGTTTCAAAAGCTGCAAAAGTAATCCAAGCACTATACCCAAGCGTAAAATGAGATTTTTGGGGTAAAAACTAAGCATAAAACTTATAATCAATGGGTGTTGATCAGTTAGCACATCCAATATAAATAACATGATGATAGCAAAGGTCAATGAAGTAATGAATGACATGCATCTATAAGGAAGACATCACACAACACTTTACTACCATAATATAGACCAACTAAAAATGAGAGATGAGTTTACTTAGAAACGGTTACCTTACTCCCTTACTTGAGCCATTATTGTAGGTAAGGAGCTGGATGCTTCTTGGTTTGTAATTGTAGTTTGTCAATAAGGGTCATTGATGCCACATTTACAACATTCTCGATTAATGATTAGCTCATGCATCTTGCCTCCAATTGTACACCTTGTATACAAGATTTTCTCCCTTTGACTAGGCTCAAGGGGAGCCTTATTAGTATGTAGAGCTCTTCGAGTGACCAATAATTCGCCAACATCTAGAGTGACCAAAGTGAGAACATTATTTTTTACTTTTTCTTCACTAGATTCTTCCTCAATGGCTTGAATCTCTTCTAATGCACTAATGGTAGGAGCCTTTCTATTGTGACGATCAATTCAAAAATACCCACAACCATTACAAAGTATTTATTTCCGTCTAACTTCTTAAGGGGCTCACTATCAGTACCCTTACCCTTCTTAAGAGCTTTGGCTAGTGGAGGATTGGGTTTCAAATTCAATGTGAGTGAAGGGGCTCTTAGTAGAGGAGGTATGGGAGGATTTCTACCCATATGTTGCCTCTTAACTTTCATTTCAAAATTAGACACATCATTAAAGGAAAGATAAGGTTGAAGGTCTAACTTGTTCGTAACATTGGGTTATAATCCATTCGTGAATCTAGCAATTTTGAGCTCAGGTTCTCCATACAACCCAACCCTCATTTAGAGTTGTTCAAACTCCAAATGGATTCCTCCACCTTAAGATTCTCCTGACTAAGAGAGGTGCTCTTGAGGTGGCGTGCTTACTCGAGGACGGTGGTAGGGTCTTTTTATTCATGTGCTTCTTCAGCTTGAACCATGTGTTGGTCTTGGGCTTAGCTTCCCTTACCCTATTCCACTTCAGGTTCTCGTACCATAGGGGTACATAGCCTTTTATTATGAGAATAACCAAATTGAAAGGCTTTTCATCATATACTCCTAAAACTCATAGGGTCTCTCCATAGATTGAACCCAATCTAGATAGTTTTTTGGATTGAGGTTTCCATCAAACTCTGGTGCCTAAATCTTAAAATCTTAAGGTCATCTCTTAGATTCCTTCTTATCCTTACTCTATTATCCTCATTGTCATATTCTCTATGAGCAGATTAATAGACAATGTCAATGGGCTAACATTAATCTCCTAGTGGTGTTAGCCTTATTAGATTCTTTTACTTGTTCAAGCTTTCTTGTGAGCCTTCTCATTTACTCATAAACCTTAATAATGGATTTATGTCTCCTCATCTTATGGGCTTATTCAAAAGGAATGCCTTAGGATGAGAAGGGTCTCTTTATTGGCCATATTGGTGTAAGTTATGAGGGATTAGAATGAGAACAGGGGACCACAGAGCATGGGTATACTCTTAAGGAATTAAGGTCAAAAGAAAGGTGAACAGTGAAGGTAGGAGGGGGACCATGGACCATGGTGATGCCCATGATAGGCTGTTATGGTCTTTGCACCGAGAATTGCTGCGATTTTTATAAAGGCCTTTGTTATAGAGTATACTGTACTGTTTAGGTTGGAGATTGTGTTTACACTATTTTAGTATTCTTTATGGGCTACAGAGGGTTAATTAAGGTGGCTAAATGAGAGTAATTTGGAGAAAACAAGGTGTTGATTTTTGGGGATAGATTGTGGGATAAAGGTGACGTTTTGATTGAAGAATGGAGATGATGGGTTTGATTCAAAAAACAATTAAAATAGGACCTCATAAGATCATCAAATACACGAAAGGAACTCAAAAAACAATGGATGCTCCTCTTTAGATTCAATCTTAAACAGTCAAGGCGATTGTGAGATTAGAGCCTGAAAAATAAGATCCTAGAGGGAGAAGCTTGGCATGGTCTGTCTATGTCGCATGGCACAACTATGCCATATTTGCTATGTCAGGATTTATTTAAGGCCCCTTCACCTATTTGTGCAAGGATCTAATTTTTATGTTACAAGAATGGGATTTAGCCTAGGGTTTATGAGAGATTACTTTAGATTAGTTTCATTTTCTAGCTACATTTCAAGAGTAATGAAGTTTTGATGTAATGAGCTTTCTTTCTCTCTCTTTGATCTTCATTCGCATTCAAGTTCTTACTTTTTTGAGTTTGATTTACGAGTTTAATTCCTAAATTTTACATGCTTTTGTTTATTAATGGATTGAAATTAGTGCCACCCTTCCCTATTCATCACGATACTGTCTTATCTACTCCTATTGTATCATTCTCTTGCTTCAAGAATGCAATTTTCAAGCTCTTTCTCTCTCCTCCATATTAGGGTTCAAACCTATTCTTATAATTTTGAATTTTGGCTCTCATTGGGTTATAATAGGAGTAGTTGAGTTAGGTTAGTCAGAATCAGTGGAGAATCCACATCCCATCATCATCCACTTACTCCAACAATGGAGGCCAACCTCTATTGTTGGATTTTTAAGCTTTTGAGGTACTCCCCTTTCTTTCGTCTTTTAGCTAGTGAAGTTAATGCTTTCTTAATTAATTAGATGCTTCACTAGTTATTGTCAGTTAATATGATGCTTTTTTTGGTTGAATTAGTTACTGTACCTTGTTTTAGTTTAGTTTAATTAATCAAGCTTAGTGACATCTATTGCTTTTCCTAGGTTAGTGTTTGGGCCTAAAATAACTAGTGGCTTAATTTTCACACCATCCTAGAGGACAACAAAATTTAGACCCAACTTACCCAAACTTCGAAGTTTGCTAGAGATGGTGATGCGAAATTAAATCAGTTCTTTTAAATATCCCCCATTTTTGTTTATTTTGTGTTAGTGTACTTTCTTTTATTGTTGCTTTATTTTGTCTTCGGAGCTATAGTGTAGCTACTTTTTTCTGATGGTATTTAAAAATACAAAAAAAATTAGAAAATGTGAAAAGACAAAAAATTTAAAAAAATTGAAAAATCAAAAAGTTGTGACTCATTAGATGTCTATGATGGGCTTGGGAATTTTGAGTCAACAAATGTGGTCAATGTTGAGCCCAACGCTGCTAATGTTGATAAGTCAATTACTAAAAGAGTAGAAACCTGATCCATCGTGTTCATTGAGGAATCACTTCTATCCTCGCCAAACTTTCCAACAATCATGTTTCAACGTCACTCTTATCCCTAAATATGTGATGTTTGAGCTTAATCCAGATTATGTTGGCATGCTTCCTAAATTTACTGGCTCTGATGATCTTATTTGTTTATTAATGAATCTGATGTAGTTGTTAGTTGATTCACATGCCTAGGGCATCAAATGATGTTGTGAGGATGAAATTCATTTTGTTTCCTCCTAAATACGATGCTAAGAGGTTGATGTATACTCTTAAGCTTGGTTTATTAAATCATGAGATTCTTTTGTTGATGTCTTCCCCAAGAGATACTTTGGTATAGCAAGACCATTAGATTTAGGAATGAAATCCTCTCTTTGTTGCAATTTAAACGTAAGCCTTTTTGGATGTATATGAATAGGTTCAATGAGTTAGTTACCCAATGCCTTCACTAGGGTTTAAATGGAGTCTTAGGAAAATGGTTGAATCTTTGTGAGGGAGAGCTTCTTTATAAGAATGCTAATGAGGCTTGGGACAAGTGATAAGAGATAAGAGTGGGAGACATTTAGGGAAGCCCCTAGTGTTGAATCTAAGATTTTCATGGACAATGAGGGCAAGCTACCTAGTGACTTTGTTACTTTACAGGATACTACACTTCATTGTGAGCATCGACTTAAAGTGCCTCTTTTTCAACCACGTCAACCTCATGATTACATTCCCCACCTTTTCTTCTTATGATTTTCTATTGGACTATAGTGTTAACTCATACTCGCAGCCTTTTAATCAAATACCTTTTGAGGGCATGAGTGATCCTTCATTGCATTCTCTAGTGGTCAGCCCTCATTTTAAGGCTAGGGATGCTGTTAGAGGTAATGCAATTTTTGATGATGCAACTTTTCGTGTAGCCCCCTTGAGAGAGAATGATGAGAGTGAGAAACTAGTGGTTAATGCTAATTATTGTCATGAGCATGACATGATTCTGGTTTTTAAGGATGCTTTTGTTCAGGAGGAGTATTTAGTTGAGGAGACTCCTTTAGAGAATCCTTGTGTTAAGGAGTGTGCTAAGGTCACACCTTTTTAAGCAAGTTGATGTAGCCCTCATTGAGTTCTCTCCTAAGCACATCCGGGCTTCTATTTCCTTCACCCTTATACTCCATCATCTCACGCTTTCATGAATCTTCAATGTTCACCATCCTAAGTCTGAGATTTGTATGATTTATGCCCTTAATTTAGACCTGACGCATGAGCTTTATGTGGTTATAAGGCTTGAGGATTGGGTAAAGGATTTAGGATTCATGCCTAGTTTGTGCAGTCATGCTTCTTGTGAGACTTTTGGGCCCTTATCATATACACTAAGTGATGTTGGACATATGTGTAATTCTTATGCTTGGGCCCAGAGCTTTGATAAGCTCCAGAGAGCTCTCACTTCTATTCCAATGATGTACTTTCTTTGGAACATCCTCTTTGTTACTAATAGTTTTAACGTTTTTTTGGATTGTTCAAGTTTATTTGATAGGTTTCTATGAGCTTTGTATGGATTGATGCAAGTGGCAATTTAGTGATTTGACAGAGTGGTTGACACTCCTTGAGCCTATTATAGCACATCTTAGTGAGGCATTGTTTAGGTGCACTCAACATCTAACCTGGTATGATTGCTCTGGTTCTTCTCGATACTTCTTTTTCTTTTCTTTATTTCATTTAGCACATATTTATGGACACTTGGGATTGTGATTTTCTATGGGTGACCAATTTTGAGGAGAATATTTTGATTTATTGAGCCAAGATGGCTATGATCACCCCTGTTTGATTTGCATGTTTTGTTTTGCTTGTGTTTGTTGGTGGCGTATTTTGTGAATATTTGTTGGTGTTGTTTGGTTTTGTGCTTGTTGGTGCCGTCCTAGGTTTGTATATATTTGGTCGATTTAAGTTGTTGGTTCTGCGGTTTGATTGCTTATGTGATTCCTTTTTGGAACCCTAGTTCCCGTAATAAGCACATTGTGAAGTTTTAGTGTAGGGGTGAGGTACACGTTTGTATATATTTTTCGAAAGTTTTGAAAAATTGAAAAAAAAAATTTTCTTTGGGGACTTGTGTGCTTATTTAGGTGATTGATCCTATGTTGCTAGGTTATTGAGTTATATGTAAATTGGGTTTAACTAACCCTGATCATATAGTTAGATATAACTATTTGAATGAACACATGATTGTAGCAACCCGTTATTGTGATGAGGAATTATTAGCACATTTAGGAATGCTAGATGACATTAGGTGGTTGTTTGCATGTGGTGGTGTGGGCCACTTCATGTTGATGTCACTAGAGGGCTTCAATGTCAAGCTGGGTACATTTTATTTTATTTGGAAAGACAATTATACGAGTTGAAGCTAGTATCTTTAACAGTACATTCAGCTTTCTACCTAGTATGAATTTACCGAACCGACAGGTCCTCCACAAATTCAACCCAAATGCATTTTAGGGTAAGCTTTCGTGAGTGTTAGGTACAGCACTAGTTCATCCATGTGCACACATATTAGGAGCCCTTGCATTTGGGTAGCTCAGTGTATTCTAGCTTGCTGTTTCTTTGCTCAGGATGATAGTGTGAATGTCTTGAGATTATCTGAGTTGTATTTCTTGTCCTGTATGCTTGATGGTGTCCAACTTCACCTCGGTTTGTTTTTAGTTAGGGCTGTCAAATGGGTCGGGTCGGGTCGACCCATTTAATAAACGGATCAATTTCGTTTCGGCTTTGAAACTAGCTTGGATTTGCTCAAAACTGAAAAATAACTAGTTTTCACACTAAACGGTCAAATAGTATCGACTTCGGGTCGAAATCGGTTCAGTTCGGGTTGGGATCGTGTTTCTCTCAGTAAATTCGGGTTGGGTTTAGGTCGGGTTATTGTATCGGGTCAGGCTTTGACGACCCTATTTTTAGCTAGGCAATTATATAGTGCTGCTATTAGCACCTAGGGTAAGATAGTCATATGTGGTATTATGACTACTATCGCTAGATTTTTAGGCATTCAACCCAACCCTGAGGATAGAGTATTTGAGTCCTAGCAGCTTGATCAAGCTACCTTAGAGATCATGAACTTTTGGAGAGTAGAGGCTCTATGTTTATGCTGGATTTACCTTGAGGATCGACGTTTGCCACTTCCTAATGTCGATCGCACCACCCTACTCCACCAGATTAACCTTTATTGGGTACTTGGTGATGTCGAGGTTGTTCGACCCTCACTCCACTGTCCAACCACTCATTCTAGTCAAGCTGGACCTAACTCTTCCTCCCAACCAACCCTTACTGACTATACCGGCCTGCAAGCCATCCTTAGGTCCATTCAGGAGGAGCAAGTATTCCTTCGAGTTTATGTTGCTTCTGAGAACGACGCTCTTTGTGATTTTGTACAAGAGCGCCACGATGAGCTCCGTGGGATGCTTGCTACACAGA
>NCQV01080194.1:3751-16452 GCA_002740545.1 Lophocereus schottii | reverse complement strand
CCAACATCAACCTTCGTGCCTCATATGCACAAAAAAAAAAGTTTAGTACTATACTCTTGAATGCTTAAAGGCGAGGAAAATTATTATGTGGAAAAATGCCTCCTCAAAAATTCTGACCATGTTTTTCCTCGTATACTTTTACATAATATTTTTTTAGGTCATAACTATTTAGCTTATTATAAATGATTTCCTCTAAATTTAATAAAAAAAAGAGATTCTCTTTAAAGGAAAAAAAATAATCAAGAAGCTAGATTTAATCACTTGTTGTTAGTCTGTATGGTTGGATGTAGGCGTTAGGCCATACTTTAGGTTTGAAGAATCCAATAAGTCACCTTTAAATCTACCAAAATAAAAAACGAAGAAAAGGTATTTATGATCAAATTATAAAAATCACATATGGCTATTACAAATTTATATATAACTGGCACTTATTTTTCCACTTTCAATTTGCTAGCAAGAATCGACCTTTTTCTTTTCTTTTCTTTTTTTTAAGAAATGATTCTGGACTCCTTTAGTGCCATTTGATTCGTTAAAAAAGATGGATAATAGTGTGTGGGAGACCTAGATCCTCTCTCCTTATTTGGAGTGAGTTTTTGATGGAAAAAAATCATTTATTAAAGTGGGTAAAATCAAAAGTTTGAAAGCCAATCCATGAATTAATACATCAGTATATGTAAAATTGTAAGTAACAATCAAACATATTAAATATTAATTTTGAATTTAGATATGCTTATGAAGAAGTGAATTATCATAAAGTTAAGAAGTTTTCATAGGGCACTCTTCTCTAACTTGAAGGACAACTTTTAGAACATGTAGATGTTATCAAGAGAAACAACTCAGTGCACAATATTTAAAGTGAAAGTTGTACTTAAATTTACAATACTTTCTATTAAAAAGAACTTTTTAATTTTACATGTACACAGTTAGTTGAGAAACTAAAACAGGCAAGAAAAATCATTCATGTAATGATAACCTTTTGGTAGGCTTTATATTTGAGTTTCTTCTTGTTTGTCTTTCTACGTAGACAACCAAGAAGAATGTTAATGATCAAAACTTGATCATAATTTTAGAAAGAGAAGGATAGAGAATGGAGAGAATGAAGAATCTGCATGCTGTTTCATTGATTTTCTGTGTGATGCAATAGAGCTATATTTATACGCTTGAATGAAGCCAAAACAGGAAAATATTCCCGCCTAAAATGAGGAGCTAAAACAAAAAACAAAGTTGTTGCAAAAACTAACTCAGCCATCACATGTGCATAGAAGAAGAGGATGTATCTTCAACATTTTCTTATACGCATATGCATCTACATGTTGTATCTCTGACACCCTTCCCCTCAAATTGGAGGGTGTATGAACCCTCAATTTGGAGAGGATAGAATGATGATTGATGCCTGTACGAGGTTTAGTCAATATATCAGCAAGTTGATGCCCGGTAGGGACAAAACTGAGCTTGATAAGATCTTCCATGAGTTTATGTCTCATAAAATGATAGTCCAATTCTATATGTTTGGTTCTTTCACAAAAAATCGGATTTCTAGCAATGTAATATCAGCAAGATTGTCACACTTAACTGGTATGGGTGTGATCGAAGTGAAAGGAAGCTCATGTAGTAGCCTGCTTAACCAGGATAACTTAGCAACCAACCTTCTCATACTTCTATACTTAGCCTTTGCTGATGATAGGGAAATGGTGACCTGTTTCTTGGACTTCCATGTACTAAGGGTGTTGCCAAGAAAAACTACAAATCCACTAACCAATTTTATGCCGTGGGGACAAGAGGCTCAGTAAGCATCACAACAAGCAAAGAGGTCAAAAGCAGGGGTCTTGTTAAGGAGAATGCCAAGAGAAGGTTCTCCTTTGAGATACCTTAATGCATGCATTGCTACTTTCATATGTGGTGCCCATGGAGTTTGAAGAAACTGACTTAAATGTTGCATTGAAAAGGCAATATTAGGCCTTGTATATGTGAGAAAATTCAATTTCCCAATTAATCTCCTATACTTGGCTGGATCTTCAAGTAATGATCCTTCTTTTGGGGAGAGTTTTGTATTGTAATCAAGAGGACAGATCATAGGAGATAGATGACAATGATCAAACTCCTTTAACAGATCCAAGGTAAACTTCCTTTGAATGAGTAGAAGTCCTTGATCTGACTTCAGTATCTCTAGGCCAAGGAAGTAATAAGCATATCCCAGATCTTTTATCTTAAATATGCTGTCAAGTAAACCTTTTAAGGATGCTATTTATGTCTCATTATTGCCTATTAGTAGTATATCATCAATATAAACTGCTAAGAACACTGCTAAATCCTTGTCTTTCTTGCAAAAAAGAGAGTAGGCATTTTCTGAGTCTGTATAACCTCAATGTAAGAGAACCTCACTTAGGTTGGCATACCATTGCCTATAGGCCTGTTTAAGGTCAGAAAGAGACTTATGAAGCTTGCAGACTGCATGGAAAATGTCTGACTCTACGCCTTGAGGAAGCTTCATGTATATGTCTTCATGGAGGTCTCCATGGAGAAAAGCATTGTTAACATCAAGTTGATGCAAATGCCAACCCTTCTTCATAGCCATTGTCATAAGAGCCCTTATAGTAGTCATCTTAACAACAGTTGAGAAGGTTTTAGTATAATCAATGCCTTCTTTTAAAGTGAACCCTTTTGCCATATAGGTTTCTTCCCTTGAGGTAGTGAGACTATAGTCTAAGTCTTTGCATCTAATAAGGCTTGGAGTTCCTTTTGCATAGCAGCTTGCCAACTAGGATGAGAAGCTGTAAGTTTATGGTTCTGTAAAGTCCAAAGAGGTAAGGAGCTTTTGACTGTCTGAATGTAGACAATATATTGGCATACTCGGTGGTTATATGCTCAGGTTTGTAAGGGTGGAAAAACAAGTAGAGTCAGTGGGAGCTGCACACATATAATCACCTAGATAGCTTGGTAGCTTGTGAGATTTGATTGATTTTCTAACAGTAGGGGGTCACTGTGACCATGGCTATGATCCACTTTAGGTGCATGAGTGCTGTCTTATGGAGAGGAATCTTCATGCGAACATTTAAGTGAATCTAAAGAGTCTCTAAACACATTTTTCTTAGGAGGAAAGAGTGGTGACTGATGGTAGAAGAAAAAAGAGGGATGTGCTAATGGAATATCATATCCTTACAACTGTAAAGTTTGTGAGTATCAAGAGCCATTACCTTGTAGGCCTTCTTCCGATCTGGATAACCAAGAAAAAAACATGGGATTGCTCTTGCTTGAAATTTGTCCCTACCTTATTTGCAAGTGCCCATACAACACAAGCACCCAAAAACCCTTAACTGGTCATAAGTAGGTTTAGTACCATGTAACAGTTTAAATGGTGTCCTGTTTTTCAATAGAGTGGTAGGGAGTCTATTGATTAGAGATGTGAAAGTCAAAACAAATTCCTTGAAGAATCTCAATGAGAAGTTGGACTGAAACAAAAAGGCTCTTGAAACCTCAAGCAAATCGTCTGTGTTTCCGTTCCACAACCCTATTTTGTCGCGAGGTTTGTACACAGCTTGTTTGATGTAAAATGCCATTGGTAGCAAGGCTAGTACTTAACTCTAATGCATTGTCTACCCTGATGACTCTAATAATGCCTAAAAATTGAGATTGTGCCATTTTGACAAAGGATTTAATTAGCCCTAATGCTTCATCTTTGGTTACCATTAGATGGGTCCAAGTGGCTCTTGTGTAATCATCCACAATTGTAAGAAAGAATCCATGACCTGTGTGAGTTTTGGTATGATATGGCTCCCTATATGAATGTGCACAAGCTCAAAAGGAGAAGTAGTGTAGATGGTACTCAACTGAAACGGTAACCTTTGTTGGTTTGCTTTAGAACAAATCTCACATAACATATCCTATTTTTCATCATCAAAATCATCCCCTAATGATAATAATTTTATCCTTGTATAGAGTATGTGTCTAAATCTTCCATGCCAAACATCAAAACTCAACTTCCTAGATCCTTAATTACAAAAAGCTTTAAGAGCCTTGTTTCTGACACTAGTATTACAAATAGAAGACTTATTTTCTCTGAGAATGTCACATGGCAATGTAGTTGTCTTATTAATCTTTTGATGGATGACAAATTGTATTTGAAATGGGGAACCAGGATAACATGATTGGGTATTAAATTATCATTAACCTTTAGCTTTCCAAAATGCGTGACTTGTACCTTGTGGCCAAGTTCTAGAAGTTGTAAATCATGCAATGCATTAGCATCAAAACTCATATGGTCACTAGCTCCTGAGTCTAGTATCCAAGAGCCATTTTCTAGTTTGCATGTGCAGCAAATGGCATTAGAAATGTGACTGTTCAATGAAGAAATGATAAATGCTATGTGAGCAGTAGCACTGTCTTGCTCACCATGCTTCTGCTCTGAGGAATTGGTGAGGTTAGCTAGAAACTGGTATAGCTACTTGCTTTGCTTTGAACTTAGGCTAGGTAGATTTAGAACTTGAGACTCAGCGGATGTCTCTTGCTGTTCATTTTCAGTCCATGTATTGTAGGCTTTTCTGCCTTGCACTAGAGTGTGACCTCTTCTTCCCTTGCTTGGGACCCTTTTGGGAGACCCATGTATCTTAAAACACTTGTCAATGGTGTGCCCCGACCTTTTACAGTGAGCACAGAAGAGTTGTGACCTTATGTTTTTAGATCTTTTATGACCAAACCTCCAGCTTTCTTGCTGTGTTAATTGTTGTTAGTTCCAGCTGAGAGAGAAGCAATTTTGCTGAGAACATGTACCTCAGGTTTGACTTGCCTTTGTTTCTCTTCTTACACAAGAAGGGAGTAGGTTTGACTCATGGAAGGAAAGGGAATCATCATTAGGATGTTGCCCCTAACGGCAGTGTAACTACCATTAAGGCGTGTGAGAAATTGCATCAGCCTTTACTCTTCTATGTATTTTTGCAGTTTTCCATTAACTCGACGCTTACATTTTCCACAGCTACATCTAGGAACTACACTAATAGCATTGGACTCATCCCAAAATTGTTTAGCCTTAGTGTAATAATTTGCAATGTCCATATCAACTTATGACAAGCATATAACATCTTTTTATACTTGAAGCAATCTTGCCTTATTGGATTAACCAAATCTTTCTTCCAAATATTTCTAAAGACTTTGGGCTGTCTCAAAATACAGCTCACTGTTCCTAATATTCTCATTTAAAGAATTCAAAAGCCAAGAAAGCACCATTGCATTGTTTCTCTTCCTCATAGTGTGTAGTGGAGATGATGAATTTGGACATGCACATGTTCCATCAATGAATGCAACTTTGTGCTTCGTCAATAAGGCTATGATCGCAGATCTTTCCAGTTATAAAAGTTTTCTTCCTTGAAATGTTCAAAACCAGAGGCAGTCCAGGATTATCTGATGGATGGATGACAGAGGATATGTAGGCTCAATATGAGATATGCGATTTTCGTGAAGTGCCATTGCATAACTCATTCAACAAATCTAGAAAGAGAACCAATAAAATCAATGAAAAAGAACCCTAGGTTATTGATTCCAAGTCTTAACGAAAAGCTGGACTAATTGAAGAAATGATTCAATCAATCGAAGATGAAAAACTGATGTATTTGAGAAATTGATTTGAAGCTTGATTAGCTAAGGATTCAATTTAACTAATCGATTGAAGAAGTGAGAAATCTGCAAACTCGGAACCTTCTACCCAAGCTTTGGTACCATGTTAATGATCAAAATCTAATCATGATTTTAGAAAGAGAAGGAGAACGATTGGAGAGAATGAAGAATCTATATAATGTTCCATTGATTTTCTGTGTGATATAATAGAGCTATATTTATACACTTGAATGAAGCCGAACAGAAAAATATTATCACCTAAAATGAGGAGCTAAGACAGAAAATGAAGTTGTTATAAAAACAAACTAACTCAGCAAGCACATGTGCATAGAAGGAGAGGATGTATCTTCAACATTTACTTCTACCATATGCAGCTACAGGCTGTATCTCTAACAAAGAACTTAGGCAAATAGACAAACCCAACATTGTAAACAATCCAATTTTGATATGAAATATGAATGAATCTAACCTAAACTAATTCGAGGCTCAAAATTTTATGATTAACAGTGTGCCAGTTCTCAAAATAAGTTTATTGGACCAATTAACATATAGCTAATGTTAGGGCTGAGCGAGATTGGATACCAATTGTATTTTTAGGAGCCAGAACTGGTTGGAGTTGGGTCATAAACTTTGGAACTAGTCCTGAAATCGATTTAAACAGGCCAAAAATTTTTAGACTCGTACTGGACCTAACGGGTCCAATTCCATGTACTGATTTCTAAGTCATTTTTTTCCATTTTTTCTTAAGAAAATGGAGAGAGGGAGGGATTGAGGAAAGTTCATAACCCATATTAAAAGCCAAATTTCTAAAAACCAAATTATTAGGCTAAATGAAATACATAGTAATCAACAAATAAAATTTATATACTTTAAAATAAACTCAGAGAATAGAAAACAATGTTAATTGCAAACCCACAAATGAGGATTACAAAATGAACAAGAAACTTAAAAGTTCTTCTAATTCTCCTGAAATACAGAGAGAATTAGAGAGGAAAACTGTCAAAATAATATATCTAAAAACAAATACCTGCTAAGCAGCAAGACTGATGAGTAGAAGAACCAAAGCTTGAAGGAAGAAATCTATTGCGGTCAAGATGCGTAAAGGGTAAGACAAGGATAAATTGAAAGCAAAAAAGATAAAGGCTTAGAGTGAGATGTTTGGGAGGGTTGGGCCTAGGCATAGATGATACATCACTTTGAAAATAAGTGTTTACATCTTATATTTTTTTCATGAAAATCTTTGAATTATGACCGAGTATTGCTTTTGGCTCTGGTTTCTAAATTTTAGGATCTGATCGGTCCCAGAACTGATCTAACTAGGTCTAGGTCTATACAAGTTGGGTCCATACAGGTTTTTAGTCCGACACCAGATACCTGCTTTTTTTTGCTCACTCCTAAGTGATGTGAACTTGTTTTGATCAACCTAAAGCCGATGATTGGTCTTGACCTGAAGTTCCATCAAAAACGCATACTTGATTCATCTCAAACCATTCAAATAAAGTGCCCTGTTTATCAGATCTAATCTAAGCAACTTCGTGCAAAGTTGACCTTATCCATGCATAATCTAAAACAATCTTACCTATATTATTTATTGAACAATATATCAAGCTTCCTCCTTCCTTCAAGAAATGAACTATACCATTAAAAAAGGGGGGAAATTGAAGCCAATAACGTGAACTATTGAGGGTATTGATACGAATAATCTAATCTAAGAAAATTACAGCAAATAGCCTGACCTTGGACCCTACTTTCTCCTAAGTATTCCAGCAACAAGTTTAGGTAAGCTTGACTCTATTTAGATTCAATTATTTACAAAAAAATAAAATTAAGGTCAAATTGTTCACTGTAATTTTCCCATGTCAGATTATTCATGTTGATACCTTGGATAGTTTATATTATTAGCTTTAATTTTCCCATAAACAATAATGACCAACTTTGTTCCTTACAAAAAAATTAAAAAATTAAAAATAATGTCCTACTTTGAACTTAGGAAGTGCACCATTGACCCAATAAATGAAGCAATAAATTGGATGCCGCGCGCACCCAACATTTTGGCCTTTTGTGTTTATTATAAATTGTGGGTCGCTTCCTATGTACTGACTACTACTAAGTAAAGATTAAGGTAGCTAGCTCACCGGTGACACACAGACTTCTCTTCAGCTCTGAGCTTATCATTCAAAATTGTGTTTGAGGAGGAGAGAGAAAAAAAATAGTGAAGTATGCAGGAAACCCACGTAGAGAAAGAGTACTACTCTTCTCCTCTAGAAACCCCAGACACAGTATCAGCAAATGATGGCGAAAATGGCAGGGATTTGCAAGTTCATGACTCATCTCTAGATCACAAAGGCAGGGTTCCTTTGCGCGCTTCTACTGGTTCATGGAAAGCCGCCTTCTTCATCATAGGTAGTTAAGAACTTCTTACTTTTCGTTAATTCTTGCATGAGACAGCTTTTCCATCGGCCTGGATAGCTAGCTAGTTTACTAGATTTTATGCATGTAACTTACTATTCACTATAACTGTCTAGGGTGAGCTTCACAGCATTTTTTTTTGCTGTGTGTGAATTCTGTATAAAACTGACTAATGCCTGAGTTTGTCTTATGTTCTATGTTCCTAAACACTTATCTGTTTTACACATTCAATACTGATGGATGTCACAGCTTGGACATTGCAAATTAGACTTAAATGACACATAATTCCTTGAAAAAAGCTGTCACAGTGTTGGAGTCGCATAATTGCCTAAAGTAAAAGCAACAAAATTCTCCTGTTTAGTTCTTCAATGAGAATGTATGTTTGGTGGACATTGGACTGGCTTAATTTTTATATATATGGCATATATATGTATGTTTGGTGCACATTGGATTGGACTGATTAGTCTAATTTACATATGGCATATATGTGTGATTGCAGCAATAGAGTTCAGTGAGAGGCTGAGCTATTTTGGGATAGCAGCAAATATGATGACATACATGACAACAGTGATCCATCAAGACCTGAAAACGGCTGCCAACAGCGTGAATATATGGACTGGGGTCACCACAGTCACCCCTCTCCTTGGTGGCTTCCTGGCCGACGCATATACTGGCCGCTACATCATGATTCTCTTGTCCGCTCTCCTCTATGTCCTGGCAAGTAATTCCTCCCTCTCCCCGTCTCCCTGATTGATAGTAAGCTGTGTAGAAGATCGTCTTATTATCCAAAGTAATGATTAATGAGACGAGGTGGTCATGCAATTGCTTACTTTCTTAAAAAAGATTTGAATTCTTATCATGTAGGTCATCTAAGGATAAACTATTATAAAATGATTTTCCATAAGAACTAGTCATTGCTTAGACCTATATATAGGCCCATGTGTATAGTTAATTCATAAGTTATTTCAGAAGGGAGCCTTAAGCAATGGTAAGGCTGTCTCCGTGTGACCAAAAGATTACGGATTCGAGTCGTGAAATCAGCCACCGACAAAGTCAGGTTAGACTGCCTACAATTCACCCTTGGGATGCAGCCCTTCCCCGGACCCTGCGTGAATGCGGGATGCTTGTGCACCGGGCTGCCTTTTTTTTTGTATAGTTAATTCATAAGTTAAAGAACTGTTTATCTTTGATAATATTCACAAGATGAGAATTTTTCCATCGGAAAGGAGTTTTTATGCAGTTGGAGCGATTAAAAACTTGGCTAGTTAATTAAAGCTTGTTGGAAGTGCTACGATCCTAATCACTTAGTTGGGGTATAGATACATGAACAATTAGATCCAGCTTGAGTAGGCTATTATCATGGCTAGAAGTACAGAATAAAACAAGCCACTCCGATTCGACCTAGGTATGAGTCCAACACAATAACTCGGTCATTTGATGATCACTATTCACAAAACAAAACAACCTTACTTACAAGGAAATTGGAACTTTTATCCTATAATGCATAAGAGCATAACCGTCACCATCGAGAACTTATGCTTACAACACTGCTTATAGTGCAACTTACTGTGTTACTTGGTATATATTCATGTTCACTTTTCTAATAAAGTGGCTAATAACATGGGTTGTGTCCTTTGCCCATGACATGCATAGTACATTCCAAAGCCTAAGCTAGCCTTTTATCTAGGCAACTTGCAATGAATGGTTCTTTTAATTGAAGAGTGGTGTTTATCATAATCGATTATTTGCTTCTATATGTAAACTAGTCCACCTATGAACAGATTTGGAGAGATTCGTTTGGTGGGTTCTAGTCTGTATTTTGTTTGTTGTACGTACAAGGGCAATACAGATGCCCCTGATTCCTTTAGACAATAGAATCTCTCCATGTTACAAATTTTTTACTGAAAGAAGAATAAAATCAACTCTTGCTGTCACTTGGTGTTGAGTCTGCTTGAAGATAGCTTATCGCTGTCTGTTGTTTCTGCTGGAAAAACCTTTGACTCCTTTCAATCTATATCCCACACTGCATAGCCGCATATGCAGCATGTATGATATGCTTTCTGATTTCGCTGCTATCGTATTCCTAAGCCGAAAATGTAGCTGATGAAACGACTGCACGTTGCATTTGCACACTATATATATTCAACCAGCTCCAGACCTTGCCCCTAACTTCCTGACTAAAATTGCATTCAAGAAACAGGTGATCTGCTGTTTCTTGTAGAGTCTTACATATTCTGCCTATGCCACACTGTCCATGGGATAAAGGACTGCTTAGGCATATTCTGCCTATTCCACTGTCCTATTCCAATACCACCCCCCCTCCCCCAACAATCACCTCGTAGCCATTTGTAGCCTCCTTTTACAGTATATATTCCTGACTTAGCCTCCTTTTACACTATATATTCCTGACTTGGCGGCTTTCCATTCCCACTGTCTTGAAAATGGCTGTTTGAAAGTCTCTTCAACCTTGTAGAATTTTTTCCGATACCAACAACAATCCAAAGGTGGTTGATAATCCCACCAAGAACACCTTCTTAAATAGTGTCCATGTGTCCTCCTAACCCAGAGGTTCTCTGCCTTGTGAGCTACATCCCAAACATATTTTGCAATAATAGTTTTATTCCAAACGGCTGCATGCTTCAAACCTAAACCATCTGCAATCAAAGGTACTCTTGCATAGGTGTCCAAAGCATCCCAGTGGAAGTTTCTACGAAACAGCTTCAACTTTCTTCAAAAACCTGCTGGAGGCCTGGGGTAAAACGAAAGCATCTCTGCACGGAAGCCTATAATTCCCAACAGAACAGAATTGATCAGGGTAACTCTACCAGCACATGAGATGTTGTTACTACACCAGGTCTTCACACAAGCTGTGAAAAATACTATGTACCTTATGGTTAATTGTAGTGATACATTATCCATGTCAATAATAGAGAGCATGTGTTTTTTTTTAACTTATCATAAATAATCATTTGTTTATAGGTGCTAATTGATGCTTATTAGTACTGGTGATTAATTTTAAAATTATAATTAGAAAATATGACTAACTGATGGATGCTAACCAGTACTGGTTAGTGTTGTTGATTGGCACTAAGAGTCGGTATTTATGATTGTAGATTATTGTTGAATGTTGATGATAAGTACTTAAGATAAATTGATAAGATTGAGCCCGAAAAGAACATATTGAATCCGATGGATAGCAAATTGCTTCACTCATGAAATCTGTGGGTGAGCGGAATTAGGCCAAAGCTAAGCTGATTGTCAATCACAACTTTTTTACCAGGAAAACAATTCCAATTTTAATGTTAAAACATATTTTTCACCTCACTTTTTTCCCTTCATTAAAAGTATACTTTTTTTTTATGTGTTATAATAAATCTTATTTACATGTGGCTATATTTCCTTGGTTAAATAAAACTTGTCAATCGCGACTTTTCTGCCAGGAACACAATCCCAATTTTAATAAGTAGTTTATCAATGGTTCTCTTCAACTATTCTATTTGTCCATAAGTCACAACTTACTTACATGCAACGTGCCCAGTTCCTTCACCTAATATACTGAAATTCAACGTACGTAACTCATTTCTATTTTAGATCGATAATTGAACTTAATCAAATACGATCGGTCAGTAAGCCAGCCCATAAGGTCTAAATTAGCCAATTAGCTTGCTCTGCCTTCACTAATCCCACCAGGAATGATAATCTTATTGGTTTGGGAATTGCAAAATAAAGATGAGTTTCAACTTTCATGTAACAATTGTTTATGTTATTTGTTTAGGAATCAATTCAACTAGACATTTAAACTAATGATTGATCAATCATTAGTTTAAATTTTACTACACATCCTAACATGTCCTCTCGTGCAAATTTAATGAGTGAAGGCGGAAAAGTTCTGTTTGCTCTAATATCATTTTCAAGAGTCGCCTTAATCGGAATCTTAAGCTAATGGTTAAATGCTCAAGAATAGGTTTTATACTCTAAAATTATTCTTTCTAAATATTCAGGGCCTAGGCCTTTTCACCATGACTCAGTACATCCCAAGCTTGAAACCATGTGGCTCAACCCTTAACGAATGCAACCGAGCCACCGAGGTCCACCAGGTGGTGTTCTTTGTAGCAGCTTACTTGGTGGCCTTAGCAACAGGAGGGTACAAGCCGTGCTTGGAGAGCTTTGGAGCTGACCAATTCGATGACAACCACTCCGAGGAGAGAAAGCAGAAGGTGTCATTCTTCAACTGGTGGAATGTCTCCCTCTGTTGCGGCCTCTTTCTTGGGACCACTCTGATAGTATATCTCCAAGATGGTGTAGGGTGGGGTTCCGCGTTCTTGACTCTTAGCATAACAATGGTGGTGACAGTTTTGGTTTTTATCCTTGGAAGGCCGATTTATAGGTACAGGACTCCCCAGGGGAGCCCCCTGACGCCGATGTTCCAAGTATTGGTTGCAGCATTGGTTAAGAGGAAACTAGCTGTTCCTTCTGATCCTGCATTTTTGCATGAGGTTCCTAAGTCGGAGGAGAAGGTTCAGGGCCGCCTTTTGGCTCATACAAATCAACTTAGGTAAGTAGCAGAATTTATACGAATTTAGACCTGTTTCATTGTCATTGTTGTTGTTCAAGTGTCACACATGTGATCATGAAAAAATCAAAATGTGTTTTATGTATGTGTGCAGGTTTCTCGATAAAGCAGC
>NCQV01080191.1:1030-12528 GCA_002740545.1 Lophocereus schottii | reverse complement strand
CGCAATATAGCAATGTTAGTGTAATAAGTTTGTTCGAGTACATTTGGAGATTTCCAAATATCTCTAGCGGATTATTCGTATCTTAGACGTCCTGAATCCGTTCTAAACCTCCACGAAACAAGTGAATGAGTGAGATCTAACAATAGAATCTCTTGATCTTCATGATCTTCTCACTCTTTGCATCATCCCCCCTCCTCTGCCTTTTTTATTTTAAATTATAAAAAAAAACGCTCATCTTCGAGCTTCGAGGTCATCATGAATCAAAAAGGCCAGGTACTTGTATAGGATTCTGAAAGCAGAGGCTAAAGCGTTGAGCTGTCTAGCAGAACATTTTCTGCACTGTGATATCTACTGAAGAAGATAGAATGTTTTGACATTGTACATAATGCTGAATCTTGATAGGAGAATGAGATAACTGGTTGGTGGGTAATTTGTAATTTGCTGGATATTGCATTGTTTCAAATATGACACTTGAGAGTAAAAAACCTCTTTCTCCTCTGTTTACATTTTACGTTATCCCCAGAATACAACGAAGATTGATAAGGCATTTCTGCATCATCCGACTTTTTTTGTTTCTCTGTGTGCGAATTATCACAAAATGGCATGAGCAACTTAACTGACCATTTTGGCATCAACTTTTAGACGATAGGTGGGGGTGTCAATTGACTTGACCGTTAAAGCTTTGGGAGTTGTTACTGTGAGTTGGGTTCAAATCCCATCTGAATCAGCTCCCCCTCCTCATGAAAGAAGAAGGGTGTTTGATTCATTAAGTAAAGATTGTGGTAGATAAAGAAAATATATCTCCCACTTATTCCTTGGAACAATATTTTAGGAAAGGAAAATTAAGTCAAAGTGGAACCCTACTTTCACCCCTCCCAAAAGAACTCCCTCTCCGCTCCAGTAGCCCTTAGTCAATGCTGCTGAAAGAGGAGGATGGAGATGTTGATGGAAGCTGCAAAAAGAGAGTTGCAGTGGAGTATTTGTGAGGTATAACGAGGGGGGAAATTTGAATTTAGTTTGCTTTCTTGTTTTTCGGTTCTGGTGGTGCTTGCATACTATGATGCACTAGAGGTGCACAGCACTTCTAATTCTGTCCTAATCGCTGTTTTGGGAGCTCCCTTTTTCCCCTCCCTTCTTCAAACGATTTCTTAGAAATTTTTCTATATAATTGCACTGTCTCCATTTGTCAAAACATATTTGGCTTGCTGAACCTTGCATTCCCATCCATTTTGTGCTTTACAGCTCCGAAGTGTTGCTTGCTTCTCAACAATTTGCTTTGCGGCAACAAAGTGATCGTGGTCTAAAATTGTTTCTTAGTCCATTGAGTGGGCAGGGATAATCCAAATTGATACTCTTTTGAGGATCTTTCCAGTATTGTGGTTTGTGCATCTAAGGATCTTTTCCTAACCTATTTAGATTACAGGCAAAGAAAGAATAGAGAAGAAAAGAAAGGAAATAAACAATATTGTAAACAAAAGGATGGAACGCCCCATCATTTGCTGTTTTTATGTTTGTGGTGATGGGTGCAAAATGAATGGAATCCAATTCTTTGTCCATGAACTTGAAGAAAGGGAAGCAAATCTAGTATAAAAGTATGCCTATTTTCCTTTCCTAAAACGTAGAAAAGTGACTAATTTCTTATATTTCTTTCTTGCGTGCCATTTGCTCCATTCAATGCATGGTTGGGGATCCTGATTTATTGATAATTTTAGTTTTTGGCTAGCCAACTTGATAGTAGAGGGAGATGGCTAGCTACTTTCATTTGTGTTGGGACTTACGGCCTATTCTTTTCGTTGGTCTTTTCCAATTTACCAACTTCAACCCACTTCAACTCACTTCAATAAAAAATGCCAACTTCAATCTACTTCAGCCGACTTTAACAAACTTCAATCCATTTCAACCTACTTCAACCAACTTCAACCCACCTCCTTCAAAATTTTATTCGCACTATTTTAACTAACTTCAAAAAGTATACCAACTTCAACCCACTTCAACTCACTTCAACCTACTTCAACCCACTTCAACCTACTTCAACCCACTTCAACAAAAAATACTAATTTCAACCCACTTCAACCTACCTCAACCAACTTCACTCTTTTACCAACTCCAATTTACCAACAAAAAGAACAAGCCCTTAGCATGTTACATCTCATAGAAAATGCCTTTCTAGTTGCATGGCATTGGTTTACAGGTTGGCCTTGTCAGGAGAGAGTTTTGGGTTCATAAAGACTACAAATTCAGTTCCATTTTTGAGTGCATGGAGGCTTACTTATGATAACTTCTGGGTTCAGCTTGTGCTGTAAAGCCAACTTGTCACTCTATAAGAGTCTTTAGTGCTTATGTTATCTTAGTTGACCATATTCAAGCTCTACTTTTTAAGAGCCTTGTATGGTTGAAATCAAGTGGATTTTGTAGGTAATGTTGTGCATGAAATCTTGAGGGCAGTCTTCTTTTGTAATTGCCTTTCCTATATGGGTAACATCCCCTTGCGGTATTTCTAGTACAGTTTTCAATTATAAATCAAAAAAGTTGCTAATTGACCCCAACGTATTTGTTTGTTCTAAAAATCATAATCCGCACCTTCTTGGCGGTTGCTCAGTTGCCCTGTGGGTTGGGCTGTGTGATGCGAAACCTAAATTGGGATAATTTCCTTCTACTTTCCTGGTTCAGTGATAGGAGAGGTGCTCCTGTTTATTGTGTTTTGATAAGACGGTTTCAGGTTGGACGTGTTCTGTTGTTCTGGACTGCTTTTGTGGCTCAAGCATCTTTTTCTTATTTCTCATGTTGAGATGGCCTCACTAAGATAAACTCTATATGAAATTGCCTAGTAAGAAGTGCAACATGTAGAAATTTGGGTGCTACGGGTTGCTTGAAGATAGGTGGAATTCAGAAGAGGGAGAAGCTGCTATGCATATTGCATTGGACAGTTAGAGCTTGTTTGGGAAAGGGATAGGGGGGAAGTCAAGGGGAGTAGTAAGAGTAATTACTTTCCTTACCCTTGTTTGGAAGACAATAGTGGAAGAATAAAAGTGAGGAAGACTAGCTCTTACCCTTCCTTACCCCTTTTTAGCCCCATTTTCTTAACACCCCAATTTAGGGCGTATGGTGGAGTAAGGTTATTTATGAAAATAAAAATAAATGCCATTTTACTAAAACGCCTTTCTAAACCCTTCCTTCTATCAAAATAGAAGGATATATATGTCAATTATATTTTTCCTACTTAACAATTTTCATATTATTTCAAATGTGTATAGATTATGAGTTCTTGTTTACTCCTTATTTCATTAAAACTCTCAAAAACATGGGTAAACTATTTATTCTTGTTTACCCCCTTGCTCTTACCCTTCTTTACTCGTATAAACTCTTACTACTCTATCTTACAGTCCCTTTCCAACAGACCCTTACAGATTCTTCTTACTCATCTTGTTTCGAAGTATTGTTCTTATTGTTCTGTTGGTTAATAGATTAGAAACCTTTGATAAAGGTTTTAGGCTCTTGCTTCTTGTGGAAAAAATTTTCCTGGCAGGTTGGTTTGTAGATTGATTGATCTACGATTACAAACATATAAACAAACGGTTATGTTTGCTTACACAAGCTGATGCTAACTATTGTCTCCCTCTGTCCCAATTAAATGGCGCAATTGAACGACTGTAGCATAAGAAAAATCCATGAAAAGTTTCTTCTTTCAAATTGATATATCTGTCAGGTTTGAATGGCACATATACCATTCATTTGACTGACATAATTTTTAATATGTAGGTCCAACTTTACAAGATCATGTNNAACAATATGGCAGTCCGGGGAAGATTACAGCTAACTTAAAGGAAAGAGGGAAATTTGTTCCTGGTGGAAGGGTTCTGGAACTGAGGAGTAAATTGATCAAATTCATGCAGGATCATATTTATCCAATGGAGAATGAGTTCTATAAACTTGCTCAGTCGCCCTCTCGTTGGACTGTTCACCCTGCAGAGGAAAAACTAAAGGAGCTGGCAAAGCGAGAAGGTCTATGGAATTTGTTTATACCTGTATGTATTTTAATTCTCTTTTTACATGGATTTTAGGGAAAATGGTTAGCACTAGCTTTTTGAAATTCGGTCAAACTTGCTCACTTAGGAATCTCTACATATAAAGAAGGGACTAAAGTAATAGTATGCATTATTGTCTGATTTTGTTTCATTTCCTTGCAGTTGGACACTGCTGCTCGTGCTAGAGAGCTGCTTTTTGATGGTAAAAGTGACAACCATTTTGGGAGTGGGCTTGTTCAATTACTCGGGGCGGGGCTCTCAAATCTCGAATATGGACACCTCTGTGAGATCATGGGCCGTTCTGTGTGGGCTCCGCAGATATTTAATTGTGGGGCACCTGATACTGGCAATATGGAGGTAATTTATGTGAATGTTAAGTTTATCATTCTACTGACATAAGTTAGCTTCACTATCTGTGCATNNNNAACACCACAGATAGTATGCTGATCAACACCTGGAAACAAACAGCGATGTCTGGCAGAGGGGCAGGGAGGAAGTCCTATTGGCATATCATAGCTTATAAAAGTTAAGACACTGACAGAAATAGAAGAATGAAATATGCGACCAACTATTGGGATCTACTCTTCAAGCACAGAGCTACTTTTTAAAAGGAGACAAGTTGAATAATGATATAAATTAATTATTTCCAACGCAGCCTATGCTGAAGATACAAATGAAATGGGATTGAGCATCATTTGAAGTACCACACTTGTGAAACTTTGAAGGATGAACCCTTTTCACAGACATATGAGGCAAATTTAGTAAAATATTTGTTGATTTAAATTTGTGCGTTGGAATATCTGTGCCTAGTATGGTTTACATGAGCATACTCACCTAGTTGAGGAACAAGAAATTAGGATAACATAAGCCAATGACCTGGAAAAAACTTGTCTGCTCTTGATTAACAACCTGATTTGAATGACCAAAACTAAAATGTAACGAGGCAATCCAACTTTGTCCTGGCCCTCCTGGAGCTGAAATGACCTCGTGCAAGTATAAGTTTTCCTTGTCATAATAGTGATAGTGTGATACACTGATATACCATTTTCTTAACAAGGTTACTGGACAAAACAACAGCTTTCACCTGAACATGACCTTAACTGGGGATGACACCACCTGATTTGACTTGATTAGTTGTCAACCTGCTTAACCCTATAGGAACCAAATCAAATGCCCCGTTTGCAAGGTGTGAGGACAATTTTGTAGGGAGATACCCTACAGCAAGGTGCCTTAAGAATGAAGGATAAGTTCTGATGGACACAGCTTCTGAACTATAGTTACTTGGGTCATGGAATGGGTTTGGGATCGTATTATGCTGTCGACAAAGGTTGTAGATTGAGGGGACATTGATACTCCATTTAGTTCAAAATTCAAAGTGAAAACTTATTTGAACTATAAAAAAATTAGAAAAAATTCATGTCTAAATTAATACCTCATTTTTAGATGTGTCTTTCTTAGTAATAAATCATTTACATAACATTTTAAGCAATTATGAAGGTGGTTATCTCGATCTATGTAAAAATTACAAATAACCTTTTTCCATAGATTCTTCTTGTCTATGTCAAATTTTGGTTGGTGAAGTACAATTGCTGGTCTTATGGATTTGGAACATGAACTAGAGTGCTTTAGATTACGAAGGAATTGCATTTGGCATTGAAGATCTGGGATCACTGCTCAAGAAGGGCGGGGATTTTAAGCAATTATGGAGGTTGGACTTGTAACTGTTGTCCAATGTGCATTACTTGGACAGTGGGACCATTGAGACTGTTCTTTCATGCTCCTCAGGAAGGTAGTAGGGGAAAGATCAATTACTGAAGGATCGTGAAAGCAGTGAACTAAATTGCTTTCCATAATTTGACTTAACTTGTTGCAGGTTTTTTCTTTCTCGGACTTATTTGTAGGGTTGAAATTCTGACTTCTTGAACTGTTGGCTGGAAGAGTAACTAAAACTCTAGTTACTGGGTGTTTGCAACTAAAAAATGTTATTGCCATTTTTTTGATAATTCCAGCACAAATTGGGGTCAAGAAATTGAATTGGCTGTGTAACTTTTGATGGGTTGTTTACAATGGCTAACGGAATTGGATTTCTTTCATATTTATAGTACAACTTCCTGTTTCTTAACGTGAGAATTGTTCTTAGCTCGAGATGAAAGTGATTAAGCAATGTCGGAGCCCTGGTGGCACAAAAAGTATAACCACAGGATGCCACAGCATTCATTTTTGTGTTTGAACTTGCCAGTTTAGTTATGTACTCTTCCACAGTGAATCAGTACTCTTGGTTGACTTCTGTTCTCCAAAATCTCAATCTGAGTGGCTGCATTTCCTGTTGACCATTCTAGAGATCAATTTTTTTTGATAGGAAAAAGAGTAAAATATATTAAACTGAAAAATGTACAAAGGGATGGATGCAAGCAGGCAGCCTACAAAAGGATTATGTACACTCTAGATCGAACCTATCCACAAAATCAATTACATCAAAAGAAGAATCACAAAAGTTCCTACTATCCAAAAAAAAAAGAGTCTTGATAAGAATATCTTTAATTCGTTGAAGGGGCGTCTCCTCTCCTTTAAAACTCTTTTGTTTCTCTCTCGCCAAATAGCCCAAAAAATCACTGTAGGATCAATAAGACGCTTCTCTCTTTAACTTTCCTACCAAAGGCACCCTCCCAAGCTAAAAGATGATTCCTCATAGAATCCGAGACAACCCAGGAGACTTCCAAGCAACTAAAGGATAACTCCGACCTAGCCCTTGCAAATTGACAATGTAGTAGTAGGTGATCAGGAGACTCCAAATCTTCTTTGCACATAGAACATCTGTTCACCAAAATAATTCCCTTCTTTTGTAAATTATCACATGTCCGAACACTCTCATGCGAAGCTTCCTACACAAAAACTGACACCTTCAAAGGAGCCGAACTCTTCCAAATGATTTTCCAAGGGAACCGCCCCAAAAGTCTAGACTACATAGCAAAGGTAGAATTAGAGAGAAGCTTTAAATAATAAGATTTAACAATGAAAAGACCTTTGGGGTTGAGATCCCAAATAACTGCATTAGGTGAGTCATGAAGTGAAATCTCACTCAACTTACTTAGAAAGGTGGCAAGGATAGTGTCATCCACTAAAGCATCACGAATGAAAACAGGAGACCACACAATAGTGCTAGGCCCACGTGGGCAAAAATCTGTAATAGTAGCATTTCTATTCACCATAAGCACATAAAGAGAGGGGAAGCTATCTCGCAGAGGGCCCTTCGTACACCAACGGTCGTGCCAAAACAAAATAGAAGAATCGGCACCAACCTTGAAGGAAACATGATGAAAAAATCTTCCCCATCCTTTGTGAATGAACCTCCATAAACTTTGCCCATAAGCACCACATGGTTTGGATGGATACCATCCAAGACTGTTATCCCCATATTTGCTCCTAATCACCCTTCTCCACAATCACTTGCTTAGCAATGCTTCATTGAAGAGTCTGAGATTTCTAACACCTAATCTCCCTTCTGGTATGGGAGTCTTGATAATATTCCATCTAACAAGATGAAATTTGAAGTCACTGCCAAAAGACCCCCAAAAGAATTTTCTCTGAATAGGTTCCAACTTATTAGCCATTGAGATTGGGAAAGGGAAGAGTGAGAGAAAGTAAGTTGGAATGCTCGACAAAACATTTTCAATAAGTGTGAGTCTCCGTCCTTTGGAGATATATTTTGATTTTCATCCAGAAAGTCTTCTCTCAAAACGCTTGATTACCGGTGCCAAAATGGATTTATCCTTAAATTTTGCACCAAGAGGGAGACCAAGATAAGATGATGGAAAAGAACCAATAGAGCATCCTAGAATCCCTGCAAGCAAGTGAATATTGTCCAGTTGCCTAACTGGTAAAATAGAGCTCTTTGACAGATTGACTCTTAGCCCAGACACCGTCTCAAACCAAATAAGGATGCCACGCAAGTTCAATATTTGCTCACAATCATTATCACAAAAGATAATCGTATCATCGGCAAAGAGTAGGTGGGAGACATCAGTGGCAGATTCATTCAACCGGCCTACAGAGAAACTAGAAATAATCCCTGCTGTAGTAACCGAATTAACCATCCTTGTGAACACTTTCATCACTAATAAGAACAGAAGAGGGGAGATAGGGTCACCATGGCGTAACCCTCTAGAAGCGGAGAAGAATTAAGAAGGGGAGCCATTAACTAACACCGCAAAAGAAGCAAAAGAAATACAATGGCGAATTCAAGCAATCCATCTCTCCCCAAACCCCATTCTTCTCATCATGTAAATAAGAAGATCCCAATTGACATGGTCATAAGCCTTCTCGATGTCAAGCTTACAAAAAAACCCCCAGCTTACCTGACTTGGTCCAGGAGTCAATAAGTTCGTTTGCAATGAGTACTGCATCCAAAATCTGCCTGCCCCCAACAAAGGCGTTCTGATTCTCAGAAATGAGGCCCCCAATTACACATCTGGGCCAGGCGCTTTATCCCCACAACAATTATGTAGAGCTCTACTGATTTCTTCTTCATCAAATGACATCTCAAGAACCTCCCTGGCAGAGGTAGATAAAGAGGGCAACAATAAGCCTTCCACTTTCGGCCTCTAGCGTTCAGTTTCAGAGAACAGCTTCTTGTAGAAGCCCATGTGTAGAGCTTTTCATGCTTTCAATTGTTTTATAACGATTCTCCTCAATCTCTACCCCTGGCATGAAGTTGAGCTTCCTACGCAGATTGGCAGTTCTATGGAAAAACTTTGTGTTGCGATCCTCCTCTCTAAGCCACAGAGCCCTTGGCTTTTGCCTCCAAGAAACTTCTTCCATGTGCAATACCCTTACCAACTCCTCTCTTGCCTCCCTCCTTTGGTCTATTTCATCACTGCTGAGGCCATCAGATTCTTCTTTTGCATCAAGCGTATTAACAAAATCCAGCATTTTGTATTTCCTTAACTTAATATCCCCGAAGACTTCTTTGTTCCGTTTCTTCAACTCCTCTTTAACAAACTTAAGCTTCCTCGTAATCACAAAACTGGCAAAGCCTTCAACTTCCATCTCTTCCCACCTTTTTTTAACAAGGTTAGAGAACCCCTCAACTTTGAGCCACATGTTTTCGAATTTGAAAGGAACATTCCCCCTCTCCAGCTTGGCCCTCTCGAGGGAAATGATTTGGGAGAGGCCTTAGCAATTTAGTCTGAAGTGAGTTTGGGAAATGTTCCTCCCAGTCCAAAGAAACCAAGAAGTGGTCCAACCTCGAGCAAACAGCTTCCCCACCACTCATAGACCACGTATAATCACCCCCACGCAAAGGAAGATCCACTAAAGCAGCATAATTGATGAAGTGGTGAAACTCCAACATAGTATTCGTTGGACATAATCCCGAACTCCTTTTTTGAGGATATAAAATACACCATGGTTCAGGCCATCTATCTCTAGTTCGTCGAAGCTCCTCCCAAAACCTCAATTTATCAAATCTATCTTGAGAATCGTAAACCCTAGAAAAAGCCCATGTGAAGTCACAATCTACCATTTGAAATATGCAGATAATTGAAAATTCCCCCTGAGACGAGGAGACAAAGTTGAAGCTGTTCTTGTCCCACACCACTATGATGCCCCCAGAGGTACCTTCAGCTTTAAGAAAAGCAAAATCAACAGAATAGTTCCCACACAAACTACGAACAACAAAACATGAAACTTCTTCTAACTTTGTCTCTTGCAGACAAATCAGATCACATTTCCAATCCCTTAGAAAGCTTTTTAAGACATCTCTCTTGTGAAGATCATTGATGCCCCTCACATTCCAAGACAACATCTTAAACGTACGGAACTAGCATCTCACTGGAAGAGGCGTTTGCCTGGTCATAGTTCACACCAAACTCGAGCCTCCTTAATTCTCTTTGCCTTCTGATTGCCGATGGTGTCCTTTGCACACTCTGTTTAGGCACAACACTGTTCTTTTCAATTCTAGAAAGTAAATGAGTAACTTCACTTTCATAACCTGAAAATGCCACACCAATAGTGGTAGCAATACTTTTGGGCTTAGAAGCAACTCATTTTGACACATTCCCAAAATTAACATTTTCTCCATCCCAAATATCTTCTACTGAGAACGAATCATTTGAACTCTGAAGAAAGGAGAAATCAATGGCCAGAGGAGTTTCCACATCTTCAACATTAGTTTGCGCAATGGATACTAATGGCCAATCATGGTGCACAGGATGCTCATACCTGTTGTCAACAACTCTTGAAAAAGATGCACGACTTCGAGCTCCTAAACTTATAGCAAGTGCATCCCGAAGCACTTCTCTGGGTAAGTCGCAAAGTACACCACCAAATACACCAAGACCCTAATCAGCAAAATGAGAGGAGTGATTTCCCACAGAAAAAAGAGGAGGATTAACCATCAGGGCAGAAGGTTGGTCAATCTTATCATTGAGCCAAGAATAAGAAGTGGAAGGTGTATGAGTTGACGCCAAATGGGGAGAAGATAGCGCATAGGTCGAAGAAGAAGAATAAATACTCTTCACCAGCTCATTCCTTACTGATGGAGGAGCATAATCATCCCTTACTGGAAACATGGGCGTGCCCATATAAAGTTGACGGGACATATCAGCTTCCAGCCTTGCTTTCTCAACCCACACAATATCATCAACTGAAGGAGAACTTGAAGTAGGAGCTAATAAGTTAAGAGAGGCATCAGGGACTCCTTTTGCTACTTTTGCTACTGCGACCTCCACATTGGTAGTTGTGCCTCTGTTAGTTTCCTTCGAGGTTAAACCCAGGGAGCTCCTACGAACATAGACCTGATTTGATTGACGTCTAGAGACATGCCCAAGATACTTGCCATTTCTCCTAGTTAACTTAGGAGTCTCACCATTCCCTTGAACCTAGACCTGTCAGTTCGGACGAGCGGGTTCAATACAGGTTCGGTGTATTTGCGTTCGGGTAAAATGCGGGTCGAGTGTATTTCGGGTTCGGGTAAGATACGGGTCGGGTGTATTTCGGTTTTACGGGTTTCGGATCAACCCAACGGGTTTAGAGCGCCTTTTCTATGAGTTATTTTCTTTTTTCAAAATCAAAAATTCTGCATATTTGTTAATCAAAATTGTCATTATTTAATGAAAAAGGCATAATAATTGTAATTTCTCAAAGGAATATTAAAAATATTCAAATTTTTTATTATAATATACGAACATCTTTTATGGCTTGGCAAAGAATCAAGCCCTATTGGGTTTTGGATAGATCGAGCCGTGCATTGAAAAAAGGTCAATTGCAGGTCGATCATTTATGGGGCAGCCCGTCTTGGGCATTTTAATAGGTTCTTGTAGTTTGACCGCTAATAACCTATTTAATAACTTAATATTTTTATTAACTAACCTACCAAGGTCCGATAAGGTAAAACTTTATTAATGGGTCAATCCTAATACAAATACAACTAGCCGTTTTCCCGCCACTAACATTATAGTTCAAGACTAGTTATAA
>NCQV01080181.1:2941-13112 GCA_002740545.1 Lophocereus schottii | reverse complement strand
ACGATGTCGGGTGCTTCTATGACCACTCACATTGCTTTGCTACATGCTAGTATGGTAGCCAATGTGCAGGACCCCGTTTCTAAGTTTCATAGTGTTACGGTCCGTACATGTAGGTTGTTATGGTCTTTGCTTATAGTTGCCCCTTGGGTCGAGTTTAGGATTTAATACCATGATTTTATGATGATTGGAGCCTCGGGGTGGGACAGACCGAGATTCCAACTTCAAGGGGCTTGGGCTAATATTACTACTTCAAGGGGCTTGGGCTAATATTACTACTGAGTTGTTACTCAGGGAGGAGTTAAGCAGAGGGGGATCAATATGGAGACACTAGAATATATATTTCCACTACACTTTGCCCGTCCCCCACCTGCACCAGCTCACGAACCACTATCACCCCCAATACCGGGTGCTTATTAACCACTCGACAGTCTAGTTTCATCAAGATCACAGGAGGTTCACGTGGTTGTGGATCTCTCTGATACATAGGAGGTAGTGGAGCTTAGCTTTAATGATGAGCCCATGGAGGACTTTGAGGACAATCTAAAGGAAGCGGAGGATCCAGAGAAGGACCCAAAGTCAAGGAGCATCAGGTTGATCATGTTGTTGAGGATGCAGGGTGGGGCACATTCGACAGAAGTTTTGACTCGGGCAAAGAGTCTGGGGATGAGTCTGATTCAAATTACGATCAATCTAGGGATCGTTAGTTTGGTTTAGGGTTTAGGTGTTGAATTCTCAGTTAGGTTGCATTTGAGCCCCACTTATCAATAGTGCAGCCAGTAGGGTAGATGAATTTTGTACAGGTTATGACATTGTATATAGTTAGACAAATCCTTCTGACTGTGTTGACTAGTTCCGCCTTCTTTTAGGGCATATGGTGGGCTTAGTTTATTGGGGCTAGGCACTGGTTTAGTTAAGAGGAAGGAGTAAGGGGTGGCCTTGGTTAGGCAACTGGATGTGATACTTTCGTTAAACCATGTATATGTGTGTAAACAACTAGTTATGACAATGATATAGCGAAGTTTTGGTTTTGTTTTAACAATATTTGAGCTATATTAGTTTGTATCTATTGTGTATTGCTTATCTTAATGTTAGTTGTAGTTAACTAATTGAATTACTCTATTTAATATATAATTAGAATATCTGAATTTGTGTAAAACAATGCGGAGACCCATATGTGAGATAATGCAAACTATGGTCAAGTAACCAAACTTCGTTTAACCTGCAACCAAACCTTAGTGGAATTGCCCCGATTCCCCCTGAATTAGCTAATAATATTAGGAACCCGAACTACCGGTAGACCATTGTATGTGAACTAATGAAACAAATTCCCTAACATCGTCTAAAAACCCTCCTAAAGATGATAAACTCGTAGATAGGGTAGTATGATACAACCTTAAGGTCTTTAATGGAAGCTACGATCTAGTGGAGCTAGAGGAATGGATTAAAGGGATGGCGAAAATTTTCACAATAGTAGAGATTCCATATGAGAAGAAGCTGAATATTAGGACGTTTGACCTACTTGGGGAAGTTGATATTTGGTGAAACACTATGAAGGATAAGCTGTTAAGGCCTGAATTCACTTGGAGTAAAGTTCTTGAGGAATTAAGAGATGATTTATTTGATCAATTACAAGAAGCAGGAGTCTTTTCCAAGATTGATTTGAGGTCTGGATACTATAAGCTTAGGATTAAACCTGAAGACATCTCCAAAACCGCATTTAGGATCACGTATGGTCACTATGAATTAACAATGATGCCCTTTGGCCTGACCAATGCCCTCGTGGCCTTTATGGATCTCATGAATAGAGTTTTTAGATCCTATTTAGACATATTTATGGGGGTGTTTATATATGACATCTTGATACATTCCAAGGATAGAGCTGAACACTACTTATTTGAGAACAGTATTACAGACCCTGAGGCAACTCCAATTGATTGGAAAATTAAAGAAGTGTGAGTTCTGGTTAGCAGAAGTGGTATTTTTGGAACATCTAGTTTCAAAGAAGGGGATTAAGGTTGACCCTAGAAGGTGAAAGCAATTACAGAGTGGCTAATGCCAACCAATATCACTAAGATTAAAAGCTTTTTGGGCTTAGCTGACTATTACCAAAGGTTTGTGAAGGATTTTTCAAAGATAGCATCTCCCCTGACCAATTTGTTAAAGAAAGCTATTAAGTTTGAGTAGATCGAGAAGTGTAAAAGGGCATTTTAAGAATTAAAGCAATGATTAACCATTGCCCTAATCCTAATACTACCAATAGAAGGTAAAGAGTACATTATCTATAGTGAAGCATCGAAGAATGGGTTGGGGGCTATTTTGATGCAAGAAGATAAAGTGGTAGCTTATGCCTTTCGACAGCTCAAGCCTTATGAGAGAAGCTACCCTACCCATGATCTGGAACTAGCAGTTTTGGTCTTTGCACTGAAAATTTGGAGATATTACTTGTATGGAGTATCTTGTAAGATCTATACTGATCATTAAAGTTTGAAATACATCTTCACTCAGAAGGAGCTCAATTTGAGATAAAGGCGTTGGCTAGAATTGCTTAAAGATTATGATCTGCAGATCTAATATCACTTAGGAAAGGCAAATATTGTGGCAGATACCCTAAGTAGGAAGGCACAATATAGCTTGAAGACTGTAGTGATTGCTTAGTTGAACTTATTAAGAGGGCTTGAGGACTGAGGTGTTCAATTAATGTCATAAGGAAACGCAAGTGTTCAATCATCAGCACTCATCTTACAACCCTCTATAGTGAAGGAAATTCGCGTGAACCAGGAAAATGATCCTGAGGTCCAAAGGATAAAGCAAAATCTAGAGAGAGGAAATTACCTAGATTTATTGTACGTGAAGATGGGACCTTGCGACTTCAAAACCGCTTGTGTGTACCAAACAATATAGAGTTAAGAAAGAATATCTTAGAGAACGCTCATAACACCCGATACGCGGTGTATCCAGAAGGCACCAAGATGTATAGAGACCTGAGCATAATGCTTTTGATGGAATAATATGAAGAAAAAGATTGCAAAGTATGTAGACAAGTGTCTAATTTGCCAAAAGGTTAAAGCTAAGCATCAACGTCCTGTGGGCGAACTCCGACCTTTAGAAATTTTCACTTGGAAGTGGGACTAAATCACAATGGACTTTGTAATACGATTACCTCTTTCTGCTTTAAAGAATAATGCCATATGTGTAATAGTTGATCGACTGACTCAATCTGCCCATTTTCTGCTAATTTAGGATACTTGGGGAGTTGAAAGACTGGCTCAGCTGTATGTTAAGGAAGTAGTTCGATTGTATGGAATTCCAACAGACATACTGTCATACAAAGATCAAAGATTTTAAGCCTGTTTTTGGCAAGCGCTTCAGAAAGCCTTTAGAACCAAATTAAATTTTAGCAGCCTTATCATCCTGAAACAGATGGGAAACTGAAAAAGTGAATTAAATTCTAGAAGACATATTAAGAGCCTGTGTGCTGGAGTTCCAAGGGAAATGGAAAGACAACTTACCATTGGTGGAATTTTCTTACAATAATAGTTACAAGTCCACCGTTAAAATAGCCCCGTTTGAGGCTCTATACGGACGAAAATGTAAAACACTTTGTGCTGGAGTGACTTAGATGAGGCATTGACTTTAGGGCTAGAACTGATCCAAGACAGCACTGAAACAATAAGGAAGATTTGGAAGCATATTTGGTTGCCCAGAGCCGACAGAAAAGCTATGCTGATAAAAGCAGGACGCTTCTAGAGTTTCAGGTAGTTTTTGAAAGTTTCGCCTACTAAGGGTATAAGGAGGTTTAGATTGCAGTACAAATTGAGCCCAAAGATATATTAGCCCATATGAAGTTATTGAAAAGCTGAATCCCATAACTTACTAACTGGATCTGCCTGTAGAAATTGAACACATACATAATGTGTTTCATATCTCACAACTCAGGAAGTACATTCCAGATCGTAACCATGATATCATAACTGAGCCCATTGACGTCACTAAGGATATAATGTATGAAGGACACCCTGTCCAGACGCTAGATCACAAGATTTAGGATCTACGCGGCAAGCAGATACCCTTAGTCAAAGTACTTTTGACAAATCATACCTCCTTAAAAGCCACTTGGGAAACTGAGGAAGAAATAAAAGCCAAGTATCCACACCTATTTGAGGTAATATTACGTGTTTTGACAAAGTTCGTAAGTTTCGAGAACGAAACTCTTTAGGGGAGAAGGCTATAATAATCCAACCTAAATCATATTTATTTATATAATTAAGATATGTTATTAATTTCCTCGCATTTATTCATCGCGTTTAAGGATGCCGGTTGGGAAAAATTCATTTTGGGTTCCACTTTGCATTTTACGTTTTAATTATCGTAAGACTTCGGGTGAAGCGATAGTAGGCCTCGATAAATATGATTAATCGATAAATAATTTTTCATAACATCATAAAAGTTTAATTTTGAGCTACCCAAAAATTTTATCGCCAAGGAATGCCATTTTTTCGAGCCCAATTCATTTTGGCCGAATTTGAGACCCAAAAAGTTGGTATGATTGAATTTAATTAATTACCATTATTTGTGCCTAATTATAATTAACAAAAAGCTAACTTTTGGAGTTTAAATATCAACCAAGTAAGTGAGATAAGTTTAAAAAAAAAAATTACAAGCAAGTCAAGCCATATATTTTCTTCTTCCTTTTCTCCTTCTCCCCCCCTAGCTATTGCTGTTGCTGAATTTTGCTGGCTGCCACCCTCTTTTGCCACTAGCTAGGGCTACCACCGGCCACCAATCACCATCCCCAGCACCACCAACCACCATCTACAACCCCCATAACCGCCAAACACCACCTCCAGCTCTCTCTTTAAACTTCCAAGTATGGTAAAACCGTAACCTAACTTGTTTAATTTGGGTTTTTATAATGGATTTGTTTATGAATCATGTTATATTGATAAAAATGAGTGTTAGTTTGATGTTTTATTATGTTTGCATGAGTTTGGAAGTATGTAAGAATTGGGATCAAACATGATCATGCAAGCTTGATGTAGGAAATGATGGAACTTGAATTCTTTTGATTTAGTTTTGTAATCTTTAGCATAAAGAGTAAGTACGATGTTGTGTAAGGTGAATGTGGATGAGTTTGGATGTAAATTCTAACATAGGGTTTCATGACCAGGCATGATTTAACTTGATTTTTGAATCAAGTATGTTATTCGGATTTAATTAAATGAAATTTGAAGGTTGGATGTGCTATAGTCTTCAAAAATAATGTTATGTGAGTTTTGCAAAAATGAGTGGATTATGGAAAATCCCATAAATGACCAAAAGAGGTTGTTTGGTTTATTAATGCAAGTAAGTCAGTTTATTGGACCATTTTGAGTAATTATGTGAAGAAAAATGTTGAAAAATGTGTGAGGTTGATCATGAAGTAATTTTTGAGTGTTTGGCTAGAATAAGGTAACTAGATGAAGAAAACAAAGTTTAATGGTCTTTAAAGGGGCATTTAGCTTGATTTATGCGAGAAGAGATGAAAACCATGAATTTTGGGAGTTTAATTAGATATTTCTAAATAATTTTGGATGTTACGAAGAAAATACAATGTTTAGTGAGTTCAACAACTTTAATTGTGCTCAGAAGCTTAATTGGGTTCGAAAACCAAGTTAAATGGGCATGTGAATGAAAGCTGAGAAATGGGGAGAATAATGGCTTAAGGCCGGTGCCTGTCGGGCCACACTAGGGTAATATAACCTTTCCCTAAACCTGGCTATACCCCTCTTAGCCTTAAACCCTTATTATCCATCTCAGAAATATCAAAACACATATTCCATTTATATCCATCAAAGCCTTTCCATTATAACCTCAATTATTGTAGTTTGGTCTATTACTCATCAAATTACCTTAAGTTATTTAGTTTTGGAATTATTTTAGAGTAATCTACCTTATATTGATTTATTGAAGTTTTGAGTGCCATTTAGTTAATAAATTTCTATTACTGTTACCAAATTATAAGAGTAAGTGTTGTTTACTAACTGCATATACCTATAATGATATTTTTGAAATAGAATCGGGGCCTAATCTATCGTTGTTCCCCCTTTGTGCATAAATATTATCCAGTGAGACTGCATTTAAAAAATATTAGGTACGTCCATTATCTGTATCTTTAAAAATCAGAATGTTTTGGTAAGTATATTAATGAATCAGTTTATTCAATAACTTATCACATAATTAGTGACCCTGTCAGTTACCATTGATAGGGCATTCGCCTTCCAATTACTCGTGTGACCTCCGGTTAGGTCCCCCATCGGCTTGGCAAATATACACCTATCCATAGATCGTATCAGTTACTAGGGCTTCAGTACCAGATAATAGCTAGCAATGCAATTTTACATTCATCTTATCACTAAATCAAAATGAATTATAAAGCGGGGCCAACTAATTTTTCAATGATCGTTTAACAATACAGAAATGCATGTACTAAGCTTCGATTCACATTTTGACATATTTGTCATGTTTTGTTTTAGGCAAGTACTCAGTAAATCACCTTCATGGTAGCAAACCAGCTGAAGAAAACAAGTGAGCTAGGAAAATCTATATGGATAAGGGGTGAATATTTTGGGAACTGTATTTTGAGATCTTTAGTTGATGAAACTGTAAACTTTATGAAGTACTGTTTATTGTGGGGTGTAAACCTTGTGGTAGTTAGTAGTTACTTGTATATGGTTTTGGCAATGTTTGAATGTATATGGTTGTAAACTACGCTTAGCCATATTGTATCTTACATGTATAAGCCTTATCCCTCTGGACAATAATAATGCCCCAACCATCAGGTTCATCAGTTCTAATTAAGGAATTAATTAAAGAGATTACAAACAGTGAAACATATGTATTGGGGGCATTACATCGTGTAGCGTTGGAAAACTCACTTAGAACCCTTAGTTAGCTAGTAAGCCTTGATGGTTGCTTAACTTAGACTTGAGAAGTTGATTAAGTTAAGTACACATACACTCAAGAGAACTTAGAGAGAGAGAGAGAGAGAGAGAGTTTGAGAGAACGCTTTGTATTGCACTTGGACTGCTTGGTGTAAAAATGAACTCCCTTTAGGGGTATATATACACATCTACCTCTCAATGGATGGCGGAGATCCACACAATCCTATGATTATTATTACACATCTAGAATGTTATATACAAATATCCAAGATACTACACACATGTAGAATAGTGTGGAGTATTCGAGAATATCCTAGTACAATCTAGAAGGTTTTGAGATACTCCATAAGGTCCTAGTCACTCTAGAAGGTTCTAGAACAGTCTAAAAGACTATAGAGTGCCTCAGAAGGTTTCAGAACATTATCGAATGCTCTAGCGTATTTCATAAGGTTTCAGAGCATTATGAAGGATTCTGAAATGTTCTAGAACTCTCCGAAAATGCGGCCCGTGGCACGTGGTAGCCGTGGTGGCCCCCTTCATCTTGCATTCTTCTCCACACTTCTTTATCTTTTTCACCATTTTGAACTCAATTCATGCCAACTTTTGGATCAACATAATTTCTTATAAAGTAGAAAATTTCTAGAAATTATAATTCATCACGAGAAAAGGTAAAGTAAATGAGGGTATCAATTATGATATTTCAAGACTGAACAGTCTTACACATAGTTCTATTTAAAGACAACGTTGAATGACTTTTGTGCATTTGTCCTCCGCATATCCAAATTAGTCAAAAAGAAATTTATACAATAAAATATCAAACAGATAAAATAAATAAAAAAAATTAACTCATGACATCTTAGCTACATGCACACCAAAATCTTAGAGCATGGATCCTTGACCTTACAGAGCTATGTTGTAAGACAAAAAAAAAAGGACTCAAAAGCCTAAACTTATCCCCATATTCAAAAATTTTTTTTTAAAAATGTAAAATTACGATATCTATGAAGACTATCATCTTTGTATTATTGACATCTCATACTTGTTGTAAATACAAAAAATACAACTTGCTATTAAAAAATCAATCAAAATGCTTTGAGAACATTTCATACAACTAGCATTTTACTTTACATAGGAAAAAGAACTATATAATACATACTTTGAAGAAAGACATATATCAACAAATACAAACAAATTTATATAACAGAAATTAGAGGCAAATTTACATGATAAAGGCCGGTGTTCTTGTTGCATATTAAATTTAAAAAAAAATCTGCTTGAATGTTGTTTAAAGATGTTTAAAATGTCTAAAGTAGATATTTGTTGAAATCAATAAATAAAAAGTTAAATTTTTAATAATTTAAAAGTTAAACATTTTTGAACAAAAGTTCTAATATATTGACCCCTCCACCAGGGACGAAGCTAGGCGTTCACATCAAGTCGAGGCAAACTTAGTCAGCATCAGATACAAAAACTTTGAGCTGGTTTATGTTCTATTTCATTAAAAAAAATATAGAGTATAGAAATGCATCTTGGTCCATATTGCTTCAAAAAAAAAAGGTAAGGTTAGAAAAAATGTGATTCAAACTTTGAGTTAGACAAATTTACTTTCAATATATAAGTCACAACATGAGTGATTCAGATTATGACTTTAACTATAACATAGTTATTTTGTCTTTGGACAATTATTCATTAAAAGTGCAGAACTCACATGTGACATTACAAAATAGATTGTTAATTAAAATTTTCACCCAAGTTTATTATTGATATAATGGTAATTGTCATATTCTGGGATTAGCATTTTATATGAAAGTATGCCTTGCACTTTCCTTACACTAGAAAAAGAAAAAAATAGAAAGAGGTAAAAAAGAAGGAAAAATAAGTAAGCAAAACAAAATTTAAAACAAAGAAAAAGATCATGAATATGGGAGACTTGACATTTGAGAAAAGGTAGAAATTATAAAAATGTCACAAAATTATATACAGCTTGACGCTTGAACCACCAACGTCATAGACACCATAATAGACAATACTAGCTCTGTCACTTCCCTGTGTGTTTACATTATGTAGAAATGAATATTTTTTTTTACTGGTCAAGGGGTGTTCCCCTATGGTCTCCACATAGCTGCGGCTCTGCTATCCACCATTGTCCCCTTGGGTTGGGGCCCTCCCTTGAACCCTACGTGAACGCGAGATGCTTGTACACTGAGGTGTCTTTTTTTAAAGTTATCTAGCAACCACATCATACACAAATTTTAATTTTTTTGGGTAAAATTATCAGTAGTTTTTAAAGCTGAAGTAGTTATTAAGAGATGCAATTTATGAAAAATTTTCAAGAAAAAAATATATAACCTATTAAAATAGACAATAATTAACTTAACGGATGTTTCTAATAGCAATTGCAATACCATAATTTCTTCGTAAGAAAATTATGATACAAAAAGCTACTTGATTTTGGTAAAACATTTTAATAACATACTTAACTTGTAACATTTAATTTTTCTTATGTAAATTAATTGGAAAATACAGATGAATGATATTTTTACAATGATCATAAATTTATTTTAATTTAACAACAAAATTATAGTTAAAAAATTAAATAATATACATAGATGACATGATACCCATTATTTAGTCCAGATTGACAGAAAGTCATTGATGGGGGTGTTGTGATGATTAAGAATAGTATTTGCTAATCAAGTTTGCTCAATAAAAATCCTACTAATTAGCTAATATAGATATTATTTTAGGAGGAGTTTGTGCAACAAACAATAGGACATGACTTAGCTTTCCGCCTATTATGCTTGACCTTATTTTTGGTTACTCTTACCACTCCTCTTTTCCACCTTTTTTCATTTTACTACTTTACGAAGTGAGGAGATAGAGAGAGAAAGAGGGGAGTGCTAGAGTAGGAATTTTACTCAAGGTAGGGCTAATCCACCTTCCTTTAGATTTTCCTTAAGAATCAAGGGGCCAAAAAAAGATTAAGAAGTTGCTTTAAGGTATAGGTTCTCTTAATCCCTTGTATAAAGGTTAGTTTTAAAGTTAAAATCTTTTATTATGTTGTATGATTATGTTATTGATTTACAAGAGTTAGAGTGCTTTTCTTATATGATTAGTTTATTTTAAGTGTGACATTTTAAGTTATGCATGCCATGTCTTGCTAAAATATGTGTTATGATTGTGGAGATATACTCTTTAAATTTGTTTTTCTAAGTCATCTTATATAAATGGTGGTATTAATAAATATTTTA
>NCQV01080165.1:0-11294 GCA_002740545.1 Lophocereus schottii | reverse complement strand
AAAATATGCTTAAAACAAGTTAATCTTTGCATGTTCATGCACTCTTAAAGTCAAATAATATGAAAACTCATTTTTAAATGTTAATAGTTGCATTCATACAAGAATATCTCGATTTCTTTACATTTCAAATGCAATAGTCATTTCACAATACATTTTTCCTCAAAACTTGCATTGCATCATGTCGACGGTAATTTTATTCTCATGAAGGCTAAACGCCTTGACGGTGTTATTCAACTTTTAAAAAGCATGGAACCATTCATCTTGTCACATTATGCTTCGAAATGAGTTAATGGCCAAAAACACATTCATTTTTCAAAGAAAGCATCATTAAAATTTGACTTAAAACCTTACATGACTACAACTCATTTATAGTTAGTTTTGCTTAAAAGTATCCTTGTCAAACGAATGGTCTACAATCTCTACTAATCACAAAACTCAGCATGCTTGTTATATCGCGATATTTCGCATAGCTATTTATTAAAGCACATCTTTAAGCATATCACAACATATTCATTTATAATTCGCGTTGTTTCCAACGCGATGGCCCTTTTAAGTAACTTCAAGAAACAAGGGGTTGTTAAATAGTCAAGTCACTTGTTTAAGTAATTAAGGCGTTGTTTTTGTCATTGTAGCAAACGAACTACACTTAAACCAATTAGATAAAGAATTTAATCATTCAAAAGCATTACTGCGAGAAAGGTAGTGCATTCTTAAAGTGAATTAAGCGAGCTTCAATCAAAATGACTCCCAGTTCACAAATTATTCAACATGAGGTCTTTAAACAAAACAAGCAATCTAAAATAGCCAAAATCACGATACTTTGACATGGAATTCAGTCACGATATACCCACATAGTAAACACTTGAATCAAGGGTAGCAAGCCACAACTCAATTAAACAACATGCTACAACCAGATTCAGGCAAATAACAAGTAATACGTGGCATTAGAACACGAAATTACACTTCGTAAATTCACGAATGTCATCATAACCCAATTCCCTCCTCACAGCACTGACCACAACTGTCCTCAAAACTACTCAATTCAACCCAAATGATTCACCCACTACTTTCAATTTCTTAACTCGTTATAGTTTCAACCTAACTACTAAATTAGCTATCATAAATATTTCAAAAATCTTTAGAAATTAGTAATAGGTTTAGGGATTAGGAATCACCCACCTGGACTCCAAGCTAATGAACTGACCTAGGGTTCGGTTTGGATGCATGCGACTCGGTTCTCCTGCTATTACTGCTCTATTCTGCCTCCTTCCTCGTTCGGTCCTAGTCCCTGGCCATCTAGATCAAGTCACACTACCACGGTGAGGTGGTGGTCACGGTGATTAGGGCTTGACCCAAGCCTCGGTTTTTCGCGCTCCACCTAAACCGCTTCCTCTCCCTTCCTCCGTGCTCGCCAGTGACGAACAGCTGTCGCCATCCGCCCTTCCGGCACACCTTCGCCGGCGACTAGCAGCTATGACAGCCGGTGGCTACGACTCGCTTTTTCTCACTCGATTTCTCAATCTATCTCTCTGTTCTCTGGCTGTTGTGTGAGATTAATTCACTGGGCACCAGTTGACCAGCACGGGCAGCGTGCTGCCGCTGTCGCCGGCCACCTGGCCGGCCCCCTTCTCCCTCTATTTCGCTCAAACTCTCTCCTTCTCTCTCATGTGGTTTACCGGGGAAGGGTCGCAAGGAGCCCAGATGGAAAGCCCCACCTTGTGCTTTTTTCCCAAAAAAGGAAAGGGCCTTCCCCCCCCTCTTTCGTCTTTCTCCCCTTTTTTTGTTGTGTTTTATTACTAAACAACTCTTGTTCTCAGTCTCCAAATGAGTAGCATGCAGTCTAGATTCGAGTCTAAACACTCTAATAATCAACATTCTAATAGAATTCGTGAAATGACTAAATTAAGCCACCGGTACAATTTGCTAATTTCACAAAATCGCGTAATTAACCAAGGAAAATTAATAAAAATTACTCACATAATTGTTACTCCCAATTATCATGCAAAAATTAGCCTAATATAGCTAATTCAATCAAATAAGTTAATAAAAATATTAACTTAAATGTTTAGCCTAAAGTTGAAAACCCCGGTCCTTACATTCTCCCCCTTAAAAGAATTTTGTCCTCGAAATTCCGAGGTTTATAGTTCAGTCAAACACAAGATGCGCGCACACGTACTATGATCTACATGATATGATTCCAAAAGGTTTCATTTAGCAACTAACTATATCTTTTTAATCAAAAGAAAAAGGCTTATGGTATCCAATCTCCTCCTCGTCAGTCCTCTTCAAGCGTCTACTAACTTTATTTAGACGCCGAGGGCAAATGCATCGAAGAGGGGCAACTGAGTTGGGGTGGAAAACCACACTAAGCTTATTTAAAAACGAACACCGACACTCAGTTAAGTAGACACTATTCGCATGGTGAACAACTCTATGTATAACATCGTTATGAGTCGACATCTAAAAGTATGACAATGGAGCCATAACATCTCAAGGTCATATATACATAGTTTCTTTCTAAAACACAAATTCAAATCACCTTTACGATCAAAACGGTTAACCTGGAGACTCCTATAACACACCACAGTAATAAGGGCATCACATAACATCACGCAGCATTACTTTAGTATAATGACATCGCATAGAGCCAACAACTTAGCATTCTCACATCCAAGAATCATAACTAACATGAACTCACCTATCACGTATATAGCAAACAATTTACAAGAGGGAAACATGTGCAACTGATACTCTTATGTTTATACATCGACCCCGTCTAATTTTTTAGGCCTTCAATTCATGGCAACTTATACAAGACATGTCAAGGTCATACGAAGGCAGTTAGCTTAACCAGGTTCATTCGAAAGCATGAAGATATCAAATCGCTCTAAGTTTAAATCAATCAACCACGAAACTATCACATCATACCAAAGTAGCAGAGACATCATATTACATTAGCTTAATCATAATGGTTTATGTAATGTAAGGTTTTACCCTTAAGTTTCCATATGGATTCAATTTCTCTCTAAGTCATGAAACCATGCATGTAAATCAACATGCCTATGTCCTAATGAGGATGGCACAAGTATTTACCACTATATAGTTAAACCACACCAGAACACTCCAATTAAACACTTTAATTGCATGTTCTATAACTTTAGGGACTAAGGGGTACAGTAAAGGCTCGCATATGACCACAAGTACACTTACACATCATCGTATCACATGAAGCACATAGGCATTTGTGTATCCAAATAGAGGTTGGGCCCTAAATGCGAGGTACTAGCATGTTATCCTTAGTAAACATAAGATGTACGATGGTGAGCACCTACGAATGCAAGTTCTGATAGTCACTAGGTCGTGCATTAGACATATATGTATCCAGCTACTCAAGTTACAACATAAAGCAATCAGAGTCACGTAATGCAAGTGACATACAAATAGTCATATCACGCAATAAGCCACACATGTTAGACCGTGCATCCAACTCAACTGCATCCTATACAGGCTCAAAACAGGCACCAAAAAGCTCATGCACTTAACACTCGCACAACTAGTCATGACCCAATTCCTATAATGCATTGAAGACCATGCATCACAAACATGAGTATCTATATTTATGTTGACATGAACTTGGATGCTCTACCATGCTACCTTTCTTATACATAAGATATACATATCTATAAATGTTAACACATACAAATATAACTTTATTGTCATCGAGTCACGCATTACATACGGCGTGTTCAATTATTCCAACTATAACATGAGAAAATAGAATTCAAGGGTTGTAAATGATGATTCAAGAGTTCTGTTGTGTATCTAACTGCATAAATTACATCGCTCAGCTAATACAGTCATATGTTTAATTAAGCTCAAGCTAAGTAATCATCGAAAACTCATTCTCTTAGCATTCGACCACAAACACATCAATGGGCACTCACAGCAGTCCTATCTATAGATACTGCTATAGCCTCACACAGCACATAACGCCATATTCATTTCTTAAGACCGGTAGACTCGCAAGGTTGTCTCATATGGAAAACACCTAGACGTGTATACTCGCATGCAACCGCCACTTGTCACTTGTGGTCAATGGTATGCCCTAAAGCTAATCCCGATTTAGGAAAGATTGGCGTCCATGGGCTATGTTCGTTTTGAGTATGGTAGACATTAATGGTCTTATAGGCATGTGTTGTGGTTTTGTGAGGCACATTTATCCCATAGGTGATCATAGAAGTCTTACTGCATAAGCCGCTCACCTTAGTAGGAGTCGTTTACTATGTACAATTCCAAAGTCTGCTAGGCTCTCTTTCCTTTGCGTTTTCTAGGTGTATTAGGGTTTATTCCAATCAAATCATTGCCACCCTACATCACGAATAAAATTTGTATGATAGAAAGCAACTAATGCACTGTACAGGCAACAATGACAAAGATGGAGAACAACCGGAACACTTACGCAATGTTCAACAAGATCCTACCACTAACGCTTAATCTTCAAGCATGCATACGAAAATATCCCCCAATTTCCTCAGGCAATTTAGAATTCGAAAAGGGGGGTATCATTTAGTAGGATCATTGATCATAGCTATGGGTCTTTAATCATTCCTTTCCTAGTCCGTTATGAACGATTCCATTGATGTACACATCTTAGCACGTAGACATTTACAAGCAGCGTCTCAACACGCATAGCATAAGGGCATGTACTTGTGAACCTAAACTCATTCATCATTACTAAAGGAACGCAAATCCTTCAGTGCAAAGTAAAAGCTGAACTCGATATTTAGAAAGACATTAACATTTCAAAATCTTGAATTTCAAAGGTGGAAAATAACTTATCCATATTTAGCCTCTTCTCTACCATCTCTAAGTACGTCTGCTCTCTCTATTGTAGGGCCCGAGGAGCAATCTGCACATAGGGACAAAGAATGAGGTTGGAAAAAGGTTTTCGATCATTTGAGTTTAAATCAACGTGCTTTAACTTTCGATTGCCTTAGCTAGGTGCATAAATAAAGCATTTTCTATTCGAACCATCACAGCTCACACAAGAATACGCAAGTTAGTTGGGCTCACATTCTAACACACTACTCACATTTATTCGATTGGCTTAACTGAATCACACATGATGTAAGTCTCAAGAGAAGGAACAACCCAAGCCAAATTACAACAAGAACACAACCAAGATAAGTGGAGAACTCACGAACCAAGGGGGGCACGGTCGTGCTTAAGGACACGGTGTGGCCGTGCCAAATTTCTGCCCTTCACGCCTAAAGTTTGGGATTTCTCATGGTTTGAAGTGGTTTTGTATTTGGGCTAAAAACTGAATCAAAGCAAGAAGTCTTGGCCTTGATTAAGCTTGAAAAGAGTATGAGAAAGGGTAGGAAATGTGTGGAATGAAAAGAATGAGAAGTTTATTGATTAGAACACAAAAGAGAGCTTATGGTTTAAGGAATCCAAAAGCTAGCTTTATGAACTTTAAGTGAATTCAATGTGTTTGGGATGGTTCTAAGCTTTGTGATTAGATAAGATACACCACCAATCACATAGCTTAGGACCCTTAATCTTTGATTAGGATAAGATACACCACCTAATCAATGATTAAGACTCACTTGAACACTACCTTAGTTGGCCTAATTAAGGATAAGTAAGTTAAGTGTTTAAGAGGAACACAAGACACAAAGTCTTTGCTTAATTTCAATACTCAAACTTGATATCATGAAAAAGAGCAGCAAAGGAACTTATAAGGCCTTTGATTACACGAAACAAGGCTTTCCTTCTAGGCAAGAAAGTCATTAAGCTAATCCTATGCCTAGCCATACACGGTTTAAGCTTAAACATATAGAAGTTGAAAGTTTAAGCTACAAAGCATAAGATTTCCTTCTTAAACTCTTTCCTAAGCATTAAGAAACCTTGTTGACTCAATTTCCCTTCAAGGAAGGTAAGGCATGCATGGATGCCACCTTAAAAAATTGATGAATGCATGGCTGCCAAGTTGAGTGAGTGTGGCCGGTTCATAGCTTGCAATGTGTCGCCTTCTTCATGCTTCCACGTGTCACTCTCCTATGTGGCTGAATGGAAGCTTACCAAGCAGCTCTAGATGACCAAGTAGGCAAGCACACACCTCAAGCAAACCCATCTAGGAGGGAAATCCACCATGCTAAGTAACTGGGTGTCCAGGTGCCAGTTTCTCCCGTGACTTGTGCTTGATGGTTGACACCTCAAATGCTGAGTATTCTGGGCTTTCCTTACATGGAAGGAAACCTCAAGATGTCTAGTTTACCCTCCTTTTTAAATCATAGCATTTGGACGTCATTTACCCCTTGAATCAGCCTGATTTCCAAAACCGTGCAGATTGGACTCTAAAACAGCACAAGTTTAGTAATTAGCTTAATTCACTAACCAATTGAACTCCAAATCTGATAATTCCCATTGGAAATGAAAGTTAAGATCTTAAGCTTGTATGTACACCAAAAAACAAGCAATTAAACTAGGATTAAACTTGACAAATCAAGTAGATAAAACTGGGTGAAAATCTGGATGAAAAACCCGGTGCATCACCTTCAATGTTCTTCACCAAACAATTAATGGTCGTGGCTTTGGACTTGGTTTCTTAATTATTTTGGATCATTTGAACATTATTGGACCCTATGGATGGACCTCCATCATTCTCCCCTTGTTAGGAAGATTTGATCCTCAAATCAGAAAGATAATCATCTGCTTCATAAGGGCTTAGATCAGCAACATTAAACGTAGCTGATACTCCATGTTCTCCTGGTAATTCCACCTTATAAGAATTATCATTAATCCGCTCCAAAACCTCGAATGGACCATCTACTCGTGGCATCAATTTAGTTTTCCTTTTGGAAGGAAAACATTCTTTGCGTAGATGTATCCATACCAAATCGCCTGGCTTAAAAAGCTTCTCTCTCTTGTGCTTGTTAGCTTGGGCCGTGTATGATAGGGTGGTTTTCTCAATCTTGGCCTTTACTAACTCATGTAACTTTTGAATCTCTTTCACTCTAGCTGCAGCATCCGCACTAGGCTTTTGATCCAACGGTCAAGAAGTAAGATCAAGTGGACTTAGGGGATCAATCCCATAGACCACCTTAAAGGGTGATAGACCAGTAGCCTTGCTAGGAGTCTTGTTGTATGCAAACTCAATGTGGAAGTAACAGATCCCAGGCTTTTACTTGGTTTTTAATCAAAACCCTTAATAGAGTACCAAGGGTTCGATTAGTAACCTCTGTTTGCCCATCTGTTTGTGGATGACAAGTGGTACCATATTTGAGTTTGGTACCCAACTTCTTCCACAAAGTAATCCAAAAGTGACTTAAGAACTTGGTATCTCAATCTGAGACAATGGAACGAGGAATTCCATGTAATCTCATCACTTCCTTGAAATATAGCTCAGCGACATGAGTAACGTCATTAGTCTTATTGCAGGGAATAAAATGAGCCATCTTTGAAAATCAATCCACAACCACAAAATAGAATCCTTATTCCTTTGTATCTTTGGTAAACCAAGTATGAAATCCATACTAACGTCTACCCAAGGTAACGTGGGAATAGGTAGTGGCGTGTAAAGCCCCTGAGGGAGTGAATGACTCTTCGTAATCTGACATGTACTGCATCTTCTAATGATATCTTGAACGTCCTTCTCCATGCTTGGCCAATAATAATGTTCTCTAAGCATGATTAAAGTCATGATTAGGGTCTTGTCTTCACCAAAATGACCAGCTAATGATCCATCATGGACTTCTCGAATTAATAATGCACGTGTGCTGCATTTAGGGACACACAATTGAGCACCTTTGAAGGGAAAGCCTTCTTGAACTAGAAAATCTCCTTTGGGACGTTTGGTGCACTCAAAATATAACACCCCAAAGTCTTCATCATCCTGGTATAACACCTTTATATGCTCAAACCCAAGGATACAAGCATCTAACTGAAACAATAATAGATAACACCGAGAAAGGGCATCGACGCCTTGATTCATCTTTCTGGACTTATGCTTGATAGTGAAGTGAAAGGACTGTAGAAACTAAACCCATTTGGCATGTCGTGAGTTTAATTTATGTTGACCTTGAATATACTTCAAAGCCTCATGATCGGAATGCAGAATAAACTCACTGGCAATCAAATAATGATTCCAATGTTCTAAGCATCGAACGATTGCATAGAACTCTTCATCGTAGGTTGAATATCTTCTTCTGGTATCACATAACTTCTCACTGAAGAAGGCCAAAGGACGTCCTTCTTGGGTAAGAATTCCACGAATACCAACTCCAGAAGCATCGCATTCAATTTCAAAGACTTTCTCAAAGTAAGGGAAGGCTAGGACCGGTGCTTGAGTTAGTCTCTCTTTCACTTCTTTAAAGGCAGCTTGTGCTTTAGGATTCCATGTGAATGAGGAACCCTTAAGAATTCAGTCATAGGAGCTAAAATAGTGTTGAAATTGCATATGAATCTCCTATAGGAAGAAGCCAAGCCATGAAAGCTTCAAACATCATGAATGCTTTTAGGAATAGGTCAAGTCGAAACGGCCTTAATCTTGCTTTCATCCGCCTTAATTCCATCTTCTGAAACAAGATAACCTAAGAAGGTAACTTCATGGGTAAAGAAGGTACACTTCTTAAGGTTGCCAACTAATTTCTCCTTTTCAAGAACAAGCATCACCTGAGTTAAGTGATCTTGATGCTCTTGCTCATTCTTGCTAAACACCAATATGTCATCAAAGTAAACGACCACGAACTTGCCCAAGTATGGCCGAAATACTTGATTTATCAACCTCATAAACGTACTAGGGGCTTTGGAAAGACCAGAAGGCATGACTAACCATTCATATAATCCACCTTTAGTCTTAAAAGCAGTTTTCCACTCATCACCCTCCCTACTACGAATCTGATAATAACCACTCCTCAAATCAATCTTACTAAACACCTTAGAGCCATGTAACTCATCCAACATATCTTCAAGCCTAGGTATGGGATACCTATACTTGATAGTAATTTTTTTTATGGCCCTACTATCAACACACATCCTCATACTACCATCCTTTTTTGGAACCAAGAGAGCTGGGACAGCACACGGACTGGTTTATCTGGTAGAATGGATCCTGGGATAAGGTCAATATGATGTTGTATGTCACGCTTGGGTGGTAAACCTGAAGGTATCTCATCAGGAAATAGGTGACTAAACTGTTCCAATATGACCTTGGCTACAGGATGGGATGGAAGTAGTGTATCTGGTTCATCTTAAACTTACAATATCCACTCTTTCAAAGCCTTAAACTCATGTTGAGTAGCTTTCACAAGTGGTTCTCCATATGTCAAAAGCAAGTCAGATTAATTTTGGCTTTTTTGTGGTTTCATTTTGTGGAGTTCGAATGGTGACATAGGATTCAGGGTAATTTTCTTGCCATCTTTGGTAAAGGAATAGGTGTTTAGGTAACCATTATGCATGACCTTCCTATCACACATGCATGGTCTCCCTAGTAAAATATGGCAGGCATCCATGGGGATAATATCACACCAAAGTTCATCTTGGTAGTTCTTACCAAGAGAGAATAAAATCAAGCAATGAGAATTAACATGTATTCCCTTGCTTTGATTTAACCATTGAATATTGTATGGGTGTGGGTGTGTCGTGGCCTGAAGGCTTAATTTTTCGATCATGCTCAATAAAACAACGTTGGCACAGCTTCCTCCATCGATGATTAAGGAACAAACCTTGCCTTGGACTGTACACCGTGAGTGAAAGATGTTCTCACGCTATTCATCCTTAGCAACTCGTTGGTTACTCAATACCCTTCGAATTACTAGCATTTCACCTTCATCTGCGTTTTCCACAAACTCCTCCTAATCTTCCTCATGTTCGTTCTCAGCATCTTCTTCCTTTTCCTCCTCTTTCTCCTCGGCAAATTCTCCCTCTATGGCTTCCCATTCAGCTAAGGTACCTACCTTTCGACTAGGACAATCAGAAGCGATATGTCCTAAGCCTTGGCACTTATAACACCTTCTTTGGCTTATGGGGTATGGGTTTGGACGTGGGGGGTTTGATGGTGGTGGCCTTTGAGGAGCTTGGTTCTTTTGTGGATTGGTTGGGAAAAAAGTTGATGGTTTAGGCTGAGGTGTGGTACTCCCCTTGTTGAAGGGTTGCCCACGCTTGGTGCAGAATAGGGCTTGAATGAATCACGAATTCATCCTGGATTTTCTTTGTTGTTCCACCTTATGTGCTAGAACACATACTTCGTCAAAGGTGGTATAGGCTTGCAATTCAACCACGTTGGCTATCCTAGGATCAAGCCCTCCTAGGTAACGAACCATGTTTTGTTCTTCAGGCTCATGAATGTCACACTTGATCATGAGTTTCTCAAACTCACGTGTGTATTCTTTCACACTCATTTTGCCTTGAGTGAGTTGGTGAAAGAACATGTAGTTGTCTTGGACATAAGTGGATGGCAAAAACCGTGCCTTCATCTTAGATTTCAGCTTGTCCCAAGCATTAATCTTGCTCTTCCTTTCTCTAGTTCTCTTAGCATTGAGGTTTGTCCACCATAAGGGGGCATATTTCCTCAGTCTAAGAGCAACCAATTTCACCTTTCGATCCTCTGGGATCTCCTTGTACTCGAAAATCCGCTCTACAGTCTGTAACCATTCAAGGAATTCACCTGGGTCTAACTTACCCTCAAACTCAGGAATTTCAACTTTGAAATCATTTGAGTTGAAAGTAGGCCATACTCCTCTTCTTGCCCTCTCGAATAGTACTTCATCATCTGAGAAAGATAACGCATTGCTAGCTTCCTCTTCTCCTCTAAAATGTGTTCTAATTCGTTCACTATCTTCTTGAAGCTTTTGGTTTTGTTTCACGTGGTCTCCAAGCTATTTTCTCAAGTGCTCATTTCGAGCCTTAAGTTCTTGATTAGATATAGAAACTTCATGCATCTGCTTGGCCATTGCTTCAAGTTTGTCTTCCAAAGACATACTAGAATTCATTGTGAAAGGATGAACTGAACTTGTGTTTGAGTTTAGGATTCAGAGAAAAGCTGGGAAAGGCGTGTGGTAGGTTCCAGGTAAGGGTGAACTTGCTCTGATACCAAAATTGATGTAAGTCTCAACGGAAGGAACAACCCAAGCCAACTTACAACAACAACACAACCAAGACAAGTGGAGAACTCACGAACCAAGAGGGGCACGGTCGTGCTTAAGGACACGGTTTGGCCGTGCCAAATTTCTGCCCTTCACGCCTAAAGTTTGTGATTTCTCACGGTTTGAAGTGGTTTTGTGTTTGGGCTA
>NCQV01080148.1:0-10924 GCA_002740545.1 Lophocereus schottii | reverse complement strand
ACTTCACCCTTTTACCCACCCAATTTACCTACGAAAAGAACAGAGCCTTAATCAGGAAATTACTGTTCTAACTAGTGGCTATGCCTGGCTGCTATGCCTGCAAGCCAGAAACCCACTTTTCACCTAGTAATTAACCAACGAGAAAATGAGGAAAAGAAGGATTTTAATTAAAGTCTAAAAGTAAAAAAAGCCAACTATAAATGTAATCTTCCCCTTCACATAAAGATACGTAGTTAAGGCTTAAATTCAAATAACCCACATGAAAGTTATTTTAGCCATCTTTTCCGACTTTTTGTATGAATAAAAATTACAATAATTTCATTAATAAAATATCAACATCAAGCTTAAAATTAGAATAAAAAATCAAACACAAAGTATTGAAATAATGTTGAGTTAAAATACATTTTAATGTATTTGCTACCATAATGATAATTTCATGCAATACCATAATTTTAACATCAAAATAAACTAAAACAATGCCCTAAGTCTTTCTAAAACTACTTATCCTACAAATATAAGCATCCTTTCTTACCCCCAAAAAAAGCATTTTTTGTTAGAACATATGCATTTTTTTAAAAAAGCGCTGGTTTGTTTCATTTTATGACAACGAAAATAACAGTGAAGCCTTGGGGACAAGTCAAGAAAACAATGCTAATCACCGATAAGATCTTAGTTAAGTTGTTAAGATTGAAATCCTGAGTATATTAAAAAAAAAAAAAAAGGGGCAACGCTAAGACTTGTGGCTCTGGAGGTGCCAAGTCATTGCCAACGTACTGGTGGGTTGGAGTCATCCTCAATGACAACTGACATGTTGGGCTCAATTATACTGATAGGGGCCCTAAAAAGCATGGCACATTATTTGGGTTGGATTTGGTGCATTATGTGACTAATAACTCCTATTAAACTCAACTTTTATTTTATTTAAAAATTGTGACAACATATCTTTTGAAATACATGTCATTGTACCATATTGACCAAAATAGTGTTGTCATGACTCATTGATGTATATATCAATTGTATATAATTTTCACCTAATGTGATGGGTTATGTGTAAGGTCATTGAAGATACCATTACATTTTAACTTAAGTTGTAATATTGAAAATGCAATTTATAGCCATTTTTATTGATTTTGATACTTTTATCATTATTCGCATAAATTGATTTGTAATTGTCTAAATAAATTTATTTCTGTCTAGACATTTTCGACATCTTTGTTGATCCCCTTATTAGCCTTCATGTTTTTCACATACTAACAACATTATGGGTCATGTTTTGAAATTCGAATGTCCATGAAAAGAATTATTTTAGTATGCTCGACATTGCCTTTATATCTGAAATATAATTTCATGAAGAAATTTGATCCAAACAATTTGACGCTTAGTCGTAGTCATTACACATTTTGAATGAAATGAAAATAACCCTTTTCTAAACTAAAATGATTTATTTAGTTGCATGATGTGATGGTGCACCGGAGGTAAAAAGGCAAGTATTAATGATTTATAGAAAAAGATTGGATTATATGACGTGTCCATGAAAACCCATGTTGACACGTGGCACCTTCTTAGCCACACCACCTAGATATCCAACCAATCACTTGGATCTCAAAGATACCGTTATCTACTTCTCTTTCTCCCTCATGATCCCCCCCTCCTGATCCCTTTGTTGATTGTGAAACTTGGACAATTCATAGGAGTTGAGTTGAAGAAAGTGGAGGGCATGATTTGCCATGCATGGACAAAAACAAATAGCACCTAATTAACTGTGAGCCAAGTACTCCTGGGAGTGTGACATATGAACATGCAATGTGTTGAAGCCTTACAAAAGCAAGTGCCTAACAGCTAGCAACATGCTATTAGAAGCTTGGCAATGTAACATGTATTTGGGAACTCGTTAGTTTTGAGTGTTGAGTCTATTATGGTATGAGAGAATTTTTTTTTTTTTTTGGGGTCTTAGATTCTCTGTTTCATTAGAGTCAGACTATTATTGATCCAATAAGGGTTAACGCTCTTTCATCATAGATTTTCTCAATTCACAAGACTTGAACCTATGGTATGAGAGAATTCGATGTTAGTTTTGTTGATTTTTGATTATTAATTGGAATCAAGCTAAGATTGGTATAAATGGCAGAGATCTTTTATGATATATATATATATATATATATATATATATATTTATATATATATGTCTTCTATTTATAAAACTGAATACTTCCTTTTTTATTTTGGATCCTCCATTTAACTGGAATCGAGCTACTGTTGGCTCAATTAGGAGTAAAGTTCTTCCATCACAAATGTTCTTCATTCACAAAACTTGAATTTAAGAACTTACTTAAGGAGAACAACAAACCAGTTGAACCAACCCATATTGGTATAAAACTTAAACATGAGATCTCAGTTAAGATTAATACATAACAGAGTACTTAAATCAACCTTGAGAGCTTTTACTTAGTTATGATCGATGGAAAGTTTTTCATTATTAGCTCTGTTTTTGTGATCCTTCATTTGGAATCGAGTTATGTTTGGCTTATAAAAGGTAGAGTTCTTTTACTATATATGTACTCCACCCAAGACTTGAATTTGAACACTTTTTAACAAGGATATAGAGGTTAAAACAGACAAACCCATCCTGTTTTGCTGGAGAATTTTATTAATCTATGTTGTTTTCTTGACTACATGAGTTATTCTTCTACGGATCATAAGAAACACTTTTAAAAAAAAAAAGAAGACTATGCATTGAAAATGTTAAAAACTTAAATTAATTATTTTGTGATAATTATAGAAAACACTAGTTTGGTCTTTAAAACCTCTTTTCAATTAGAAACTCTATTATTTTTAAAAAGTATACCAAAAGTATACTAACATATTCTGATTGATTCATTTTAATTTTATAATTAAAACTCCCTATTTTTCCTGATGATATTTTTTTATTTAGTTACATCATATCATGTTAATAAAATTTTGGTATATATTTTATTAGTATATCTAAAATGAATGATTTTAATTACAAATTACAAAGAAAATAATCTACGTAGTTGATTATATATAAACTGTGGGTCTTCGATCGTTGCAATATTTTATTGATTTTGCTTTAATATCTTCGAATATCTACATCCCTCGCAGTTCTGCGTATATCATCCTCAAATTCATTTTTTAAATTTTTCCGAACACAAAATTTAGAGGAAAAAAACAACATATGTGAGAAATTCAACAGATGTAAGTTGAATTAAAAATGTATGTAAGTTGAACTGTTATTGTTGTCTGTTTCTGGGTCATACTACAGTCAGGATTGTTGCTTCATTTATGAGCTATTTTGTCATGAAAATGTGGATGACTCAGAAATTAAAGAAGTTGCTGAATGCCCATTTCTTGAATGAAGCACAGGACTCCTCGAAGGAGGTGAAGAATGAGGGTTTGGAGGAAAACAATACGTTGATTTTTATTTCTTGAGATGAAGTTCAAAATCAAGAGAAGAAGAAGTCTAGGTGAAAATAATCTATGTTACTCAGGCTCGGCAATGTCATGTGTAAGATGTATGACAGGGGTGTCATCTCAGACTTTGTAATCTTTTTTATAAAGTTAAGTAGACTTCGACAAAAATGGTCGTGTTCCTGTATCATCATGTGTTAAGTGTCCGACATGGATACACAGTTGAGGTAAAGTGAGTAGTATGTCAAAGTAACATAAGTAGCAATGCTAGTTCATCTAGTGAGGATCGGGAAATAAACAGTTTCTATAGTAGCCATACGGAGTGTAACAAGGAAGTTGCCAATGGTTGAACAGTGGTTTTGCTCTTTGAAGAGCTTCTACAAAGGTATTTGAAGCAAAAATGCAGCAGCAGCACAGAAGTTGAGCTAGAGAATCAATGAGGATGCAAAACTAGAAGTTAAGAGGTAATGTTTGCACAAAATCACACGAATAAAATCAAAATTCAAAATCCCATACTTAAAAAATCCCGCCACCAGGTGGGATTTCGGGGTTTGCCGTAGCAATCTTACCATAGAATTGTAAAATTACAGAGAGATTGGTTCCGATTGATATATCCTAGATTTAAAAACCTTAGAATACTTACTACTCTACAGAAACAGCGCAGCGGAAATTTAGAGAAGCATTTTACAATAGTCTGTACAATCCAAGCTAAAAAAATAGTTCAGACTTAGCTTTTCCAGCTATCCAGATTTTGGGCACTATAAAATCACATGAATGCTTATTGATATTGTTATTGTGCAAGACCAAAAAACAAGTTGAACATTTAATTAGATAACATGCTTTCAAACTAGATTTGTATGATTCATATATGGCATATGATAAACCTGAAGCAACTTTGAGAGTTGAATTAGATGTGTAGAAGCTGTGGCATTGAAACAAACCCAAACAAGGAAAACATGAAGAATAATGAGCAAGACATAGGCGCAATCCACTCTCCTAGTCATAGATAAATTGTACTTATCTCACAATCAAGGCTACATCAAGTTTCAGGGTCATCTTATCCTCAATTCGTGTGATTCTGACAATTTTATTCTTAGATAAACCTCTTATCGGACAAAGAGTTTTCAAATGATAGAATGACTAGTTTTCGACAGAAATATCAGGGTTCGAGACTCCCTAGGTTATATGCATATATGAAAATTTACGCTTCAAAAAAAAAAAAAAAAGGCTAGATTTGGAAACATGTAATTAATGATGTAGCATTTTAATTTTTTCAGAAGCTTTTATGTAATGGTCTATATATAGTAATTCAAAAGGAAAATAATAATCATAGTATGGAGAGTTATGTACATTTAATAAAGTTTTAACAAAGATTTGAAATTCCAAAAAGACGAAAGTCAAAACTGTAAGTATCATAGGTTAATTAATGAGTATGACTCAATTATTTTTTAGATTAAAAGATTAATTAATGACTCATTAAGTTGAACAAAAAACCTTAGACATAGTAATTAACTTCCAATTAACTTTGAACATTATTGAAACTTCCCCCTCTCTTTAAACTCATCAATCTTGCGTTAGTAATATAGTAACCTCCAACTTTGAACATAATTAATCCATTTTGAACTCCCCAAAAAAGCAATTATTATGCTAAAATAAATAATAAGCAATAATATAATTTATCTATTTCATAAAATAAATTGTTTGTTAATTATTTTCTGAAAGTCTATTTGCTATTCATCAGTATAGAATTTTTTTTAAAAAAAATATGTTAATTGACCCCGATCCCTTTGTTAAAAACATTGCTGGTATCTAATCAGGATTAGTTTTATAAAATGAAACGGGTATGATTTTATTACATCAATTAAACTTATGAATGGTGAAAAACTGTAGAAAAAGAATACAATATCATTAACCGTGATGGAGTTACGAAGGTAATTGTGAGAGGAGAGGTTAATTGGCATGATTACAATGACAAAGGGATTTTCATTTTTTTTTTTTAAGGAGAAAGATAAAAAGCTAGGGTTTGAGCCCTAGGAAAGGAACACAATTTCTCATGATTGAATGCTCCCTCAATATTCCTCTATTCTCTATATAAACCAGCAGTCTCAGTGTGCCCTCTGTGTGTAGCAGCACCAACACTTGTCTGGAGAGAGAGGGGGAGAGAGAGAGAGATGAAGAACAAGTATGGTTGCTGGGGTTTGAGTTTAAGTTTGAAACCACCAATCACAAACCTTGATCAAAAGCCTATGTGCAAGAGAGAGCCCCAATTCTCTACTGGTAAAATTATTTTCTATTTTGATTTATATCATCACCCTAATCATTATCTTTTTCTTTTTTTATGTTGTTTAATTTGTGCTTGATTTTCCTATTTTCTGTTGGACAAAATCTTTATTCGTTGTTCCAATTACATCTGTTATGTGAAAAGGAGATCAATATACAATAAGTTATGTGGGATTTCATAATTTGTTAACATATAATTATATATGCGTACAGCTTACTCGATTTACATTTGTGCATGCCTGTGTCACGTTCTCTTTAACCTAGAGACAAGACACTTGTAAATTATGGCACGCCAAAGCTTTTTGGCATCCTGAAGACTGACTTATTATAAATTCGATTACAAACTCTCTTGAGTTGAGACGAATGTATCTTAATTAAGACCATGTTTTTTCTCTTGTAACACTCATTGTTTTGGTGGTGATTCAATATATTTTGCAGATGAACAAAGCCCAAAAATGCACAAACCTAATCATGGGTTGATGATGAGGCCTAAGAAAATGGGTATAGAGATGAAACCACGACCATTGGTGATAGATTTGGAGGAAGTAGAACTTGCCAAAGTATCCTCCCCAAACAGCACAATATCAAGTACTGCCAGTGGCAAGAGGTTCGGTGGTTCAAGAGGGGAGAAGGAAGCGAACAGCGACGAGGACGATGGTGGCAACAGTGGCGACTTCACTGGGGACAACGACGGACGAATAGGAGAGAGAAAGAAACTAAGGCTTAGCAAGGAGCAGATCACGGTGCTGGAACAAGCTTTCAGAGAACATACCACTCTCAATACAGTCAGTTTGTATCACCTTTTCTTTTTCTCTTTTTTCTTTCATTTGTTTGGTTATTTATTTTTTTTGCTTATGTGATATTTTCAGTGTAACAATTTAGAAATATTTTAACAGCTGGGTTCCTCAAATGATACCTTTATATTTTAATTTGGTCTTTTTGTTTTCTATAGAAGCAAAAGTTGGCATTGGCAACACAAGTGAATCTAAGACCAAGACAAGTGGAAGTATGGTTCCAAAATAGAAGGGCAAGGTAAGTAATTTTTTTATCTAGAATTTTATTATTATCCAAAAAATTCATGTTTAAATAAACTGGGGCAAGAAATTCATTTTTAAATAATGCATCTAAGGCAATAATACTCTCGAATAAATTTATATTAGAGGGTGAAAATTTTATATATATATATATATATATATATATATATATGCGTCTATTGCCAAAAAAAATTATATATGGTAGTCTATAAACTCCTAAGAAAATTAGAAATAATTAATGAAATTGTTTGATGGATGAATTGATTTAGAAAACATTATGAGAGAGTCAATTTTATAACATCTTTGCGTTACATTAATTTTGCGTTAAATATCTTGACCCAAAAAAATTGCATTAAATATCTGTTGATTTTGCTTTGAAATTAAATACGATGAACGGTGATTTGGTTAACTAAATAAGTAAATTAATACAAACAATTACCATTGTGCGTGGTGCTTTTTAACATTGTGCGTCGTGCTTTTTTCTTTTCTTTTCTTTTTTTTCCCTATACAACTTGTTTAGGACAAAGTTGAAGCAAACAGAGGTGGATTGTGAGAACCTAAGGCGGTTTTGTGAGACCCTATTGGATGATAACAGGAAGCTACAAAAAGAGCTCCAAGATATTAGGGTTTTGAAGAGTTCTCCTGATAATCAATCATTGATGATGCAAGCAAACCACATTCCTACTGCCCTAGCCATGTGCCCTTCTTGCAAGAATGTTTCCATCTCCACTTCCACCACCACCGCCGCTGCTGCCGCCAAAGCTCCAGTGGGGGACACAAGCTGCTACTCAACTTGTGTCTTCCACCGGCCAGCTGCACCTAAGGAGGCTCTCCTTGTCAAGTATTGCTAACAGTAGAATGCTCGAGTCTTGCCTTCCTCGACTGTAGTATGGAAGTTTCATAGGAGTTGTTTGTTAGTTCAATGTTGAACATGTTCAAATATAATGAGTGTTTGAAACACTATTATATGGATCATCAATTTATAGTTTTTCTAACATTGGATTAGTTGTTTGAATGCACGAGAAAGGGTCTGGAATTGCACATAGAACCATGAAAGTTTTTACCTGTGGACAATTTACATATACAACTACCAACTAGCAAAGTTTTCTTACTTCAAAGGATCGAATCTGGGTTCAAATCCCACGTATGACTTTGCTTACTTTAGATGATAAACACACTTTGAAACTATTGTTTCCATCATCTCTATAATAGAAACCAAAATGCATGATTAGTATATGATACTATGTTAGGGCCGAAGGGCACCCCTTCCCCCCAATTTTTGTATTATTATATATTTATAGTATGTTACTTATAGTATATATTGGTTGGGCTAATATTTTAGGTCTTGACGGCCACATTAGCTGCTTAGGGCGGCAAAACTAATAGTCTTTCCCCTTACCTGTATAATGGGGAATTAGGGGGCCAATTAGAGTTACGCAAAATAAACACTCTCACAGTCTCTCCTCTCCCCCTCTCAGGGCTGCCTAACCATCCACCGGGGTTTTCGAGTTTGGGACATAAACCCTAAAGGCGACTCTAGTAGCCGCCTCACATTCAGATTGACATGGGCTATTCCCGACAGATAATTCTGCATTCCAGGCCAGTTGTATTTGTCTAACAATGGTATTAGAGTCTAAATTGTTCGAATTAGCCCCGATTGATAGGTTGATAATCTGTCAAACCTAATTTGTTAAAGCATGCGTGTTCATATGACTAATCACCTAATTTTCACAATTATGCAACCAAAAAGCATGCTTCTATGATTATTGACGTCTGCTTGCCCATAACAAATTAGAAGATTGAATCTTTAATCATAATAAATTCATTCTGAACATGTTTCCTTGATTCTTTGAATTACTGATTATGACTCATGCAACAGCAACAACAACAACAACTCTCAGTGTGGGTCCCGCTTTTGCGGGGTCTGGGAAGATCCAGCTGTAGACAACCTTACCCCTACCGGTATTCCTACTCATAGAGAGGTTGATTCCTTAAAACCCACAAAATAATTTTTTTTTTAAAAAGGTTTATAGAGAAAACGATTACAAATCAAAAACCAAGGAGGAGAAAATGGGTCGGAGAGCAAAATAAACAAAGAGCAGAGACATACCTCAACCAACTAGGGGCCTTAGATACCGTCACATCCCAGAAAAACATAACCTGCAGATAAGCACACCAAAACCCTACCCGCCCCGCCCCACCGAAGCTACTACCACCTACGCGGCCGGTCCCCTACAATCAAAGACCTTAATCCTATCCCGCCACAACATCCTATCTTGAGTCATGTCCTCCGTCAGACCGGCAACTCTCAGGTCCTCTCTGACCACTTCCTCTAGGCTCTTCTTCGGTCTACCCCTCCCTCTCTTTCCACCGGAGGGGGGACGATCATCTTGCACCTCCGCACTGAGGCGGCCACACTTCTCTTCTTTACGTGGCCGAACCATCTGAGCCTCGATTCCCTCATCTTCTCCTCTATGGGGGCCACTTCAGCTAAGTTTCTGATTACTCCATTCCTAATCCTGTCCAGTCTGGTAAAATCACACATCCACCTGATCATTCTCTTCTAAGCTACCATCAACCTTTGGGCTTGCGTTTTCTTTAGAGGCCAACAATCCGATCCATAGAGAACAGCCGGTCTAACTACCATCCGATGGACTTTGTCTTTCAATTGTAGGGGCACTCTCTTGTCACACAGTACCCCTGATGCTGACTTCCACTTTTGCCAACCCACTCTTATCCGCTGGCTAATATCCTCGTCAATGTCCCCATTTTACTAGATGATCGAGCCCAGATACTTAAATTTAGCGACCTTTGGTATTATCCTCCCATCTAGTGTGATTTCTCCCCCCTCTTCTATCCTACCACTGAAACAGCAATAGAGGTATTCCGTTTTTGATCTACTTAACCGAAAACCCCTAACTTCCAGCGTATGCCTCCAACTCTCCAACCTGTCATTCACCCCCTGCCTGGTCACATCGATAAGAACGATGTCATCTGCAAATGACATGCACCAAGGCACCTCGTCCTGGATTCTTCTATTGAGTTCATCCAAAACTAAAGTGAAAAAAACAGGCTTAGGGCGGAGTCCTGATGTAAGCCCATACTAACAGCAAAGTTGTGAGAGACCCCTCCCGGTGTCCTAAGGCACGTCCGCCCTCCCTCGTACATATCCTTGATTACACGGATGTACGCGAGCGACACCCTTTTCTCTTCCAAATACCTCCACAATACCTCTCTCGGAACTCGATCATATGCTTTCTCTAGGTCAATGAACCCCACATGAAGATCCACCTTTCTATCCCTGAACAAGCCCATGAGCCATCTGAGGAGGTAGATCGCCTCAGTGGCCAACCTGCCTGGCATGAAACCAAATTGGTTCTCTGAAATCTGTACAATCTCTCGTAACCTTCTCTCAATCACCGTCTCCCATAGCTTCATAGTGTGACTGAGCAGCTTGATACCCCTAAAGTTATTACAAACTTGAATTTCCCCTTTATTTTTGTACAGTGGGATGACTGTGCTGGCCCTCCACTCTCTGGACATCTTGGCGGTCCTATAAATAACATTAAACAGTTTCGTGAGTCACTCTAGCCCTACCTCCCCCATAAACTTCTAAACTTCCACTGGTATTTGATTTGGGCCCACTGCCTTCCCATTTGCCATATTCTTCAAGGCCTCCCTAATCTCCTCCTTTGCTATATGGTCGCCCACTCACTGATCGCTATACTCTCTGCCCCTACTACAGTCGTCTCGCACTCCTTCCCCATTTAGAAGTTTGGCAAAGAAACTTTGCCATCTCTCTCTAATTTCATCATTCTCAGTCAACAACTTACCTTCTTCGTCCTTGATGTAGCTTACTACTTCCAAATCCCTAGTCTTCCTTTCCCTCTCCCTAGCCAATTTGAGAACCTCTTTCTCCCCTTCCTTCGTCCTAATCTATGGTACAGTCTATCAAAAGTCTGGCTCTTTGCTATTGCCACCGCCTTTCTGGCTACCTTCTTGGTCGCCTTGTATCCAATTTTCTTTTGCTCCCTCTCTTCCTCTGAACTGTTGCTCATGAACTCTGCGAAAGCCTCTTTTTTGGCCTTGACTTTCTCCTTTACCTCTTCATTCCACCACTAGGTGCCCTTCATCCTGTTCCCGCCTCCCCTAGAAAGACCTAGGGTTTCCTTAGCCGACCTTCG
>NCQV01080139.1:0-15025 GCA_002740545.1 Lophocereus schottii | reverse complement strand
TATATATGTGTGTGTGTGTGGCAGCCCTACCGCCTAGTGTTAGAAGTGTTAGTGATTTTTAAATTTTGGAGCAAAAAGGGCAGGGTTTCCCCTAAAAGCTCACAATAAGCCAGGCTTAAAGCCTTACATTTGGTACCTGTAGCCGTTATTGTAAATAATATATTATATAAACTCAGCGACTACACATGGGAGATCACAACTATACGGGCCACATGAACGGAGTGCATAATTTATGGAGCTAAGTAAACGAATGAAACAAAGATACTGCTCGACAGATCGCAGAATCGGAAGATTGGGGTTTACATCCCAAAAACAAAACTCAACTTTAACCGACTAAGGGACTGCCTATTTAGATGGTTGGCCCACTCGACCTTCATAGTGACTTGTGGTCAATACATATCACATAAACTATAGCAATTGATGTACATGTGCTCAAGAACTTAAGAATACATGACATTAAATTATTAAACTTGTGAATCTATGTGTATATACATATAACACCTTTTCCCAAGGCAAAGGGGAGTTTCTAACTCAACGTATTGGAATCGACTTCTATATACCTTTTCAAGAACCTAGGGAAAAAAGGGGAATAGAAAGGAGATGAGCTACACCACGCTGAATTAGTTATTCTCAATGCTAAGAAAGTAAAACAGTTGCACATAATACTTTTAAGTAGCATTCACACATAAATTGATATTTGATATCACATAATAAATGTATAAGGTCTCCCATATTCATTAATACCTCAATAAGCTTCAAAATTCAAATGGCATCCCATCCCTCCTTCTATTCCACGCACAAGAGTTCTCAACTTGTCTAACTTATGACTCTTGTAACTTAGCAGTCACAACCGCAAGGTTACACTTGCTTAACATCACATAATAGGCGTACAAGACTCAACGTCAAGCTACCTCATGCTAAAATCCATGCATTCAGAATAGTAGGTCATTTTGCTGACACATAAGCACTTAACAACAAGGAGTTCAGCTACAGTTATCAACTGGAATTCTTTTGGTAAGAAAATGGAATTAGTACATAGGTAGGTAAGGACCTTCACTTGGACCACCTTAAGCATTTATTGATACAGCCACAAGCGCACGGTGATGTTGTAGCACATTAAGGTTAATCCCATAGAGACTAGGTAAACCTACTGGGCTATATTCCCTCAAGATATGCTAGGCGAATCCAAAGTTGAGAACGAAATTTAACTACTTTACTATCTAATCTAATGGATAAATAGTCATAGAATTATACAAAACTAGCAATTTCTCAATTCATGCATCAATCAAGCACTTCTTCCTTAACATGTTGTTTTAAAACTGATGATCAAAGTAGCATGACCCTTTTTCAAAGCAAAGTGAAACACCTAAATCAAATCAATCTTCAATTCTCATGGATTCTCAATTAGTTTAGGTTCATTAGGCACACAATTATGAAATCAATGGTTTCTCAATCGGTCATTCTCCCTCGATACATTACTCAATCAAGTCAAATCTTAGGGTTCTGGTATTTGAGATTTCAGCTTTTATTCCCTCATCCAAATACCAACAACATGTAAGAAAGTGATCAAGTTTCTCATAAGACATTAAACTTCTAGAATTCAATAAAACAATCCAATAATTCCAAAAGCGCCAAAGGATATCAACACAAGATCAAGAAACTAAAAAATGTTTGCATAAATACAAAATCAAAATAATAAAGATAATCAAATCTATGAAACATAAAAATTGAGAAAACAGAAGAGAAGAGAAGAAGGAAGAGATGCTCAGCCAAAGAACGGGCTTGAACCATCGTGCAAAACTGCAGTGGAATTCTTGCAAAATCTTCACTTCAACTCACACTCTCTCTTCCCCTAATCTAAACTCTTATCCTAAGTAGAATGATATGGAGAATGGAATGATGCGATGGGGATGATCTTTCGGCAGCCGGCGGATGCCCTTTTTATAGGAAAATCAAATTAATTTCAGCCACACAATGAGGGAAAACGAAGAGGCTAGTAGTTACACCTGCACCACTATCCTTGGCATCTACCACGGGTAGACCATGGTGCTCTTTGGCTCATCATTCTTCTATTCTTCTCTTGCTCCACGGGCATAGCAACCTAGGGGCATCTGTGGTGAGTCAAAATATACTTATCTCAGGTCAAACGCTAGGTAGCAAGGCCTAAAATCCTACAAAATACATCAAACAACTATAACCAAGCCTAAATCGAGAATAAGAGTATAAATCATGGCATAAAGCACATAATTCTCCTAAAAATATGGAAAAACAACCCAAAAATAATATGCACTTTAAGCACTTATCCAACTCCCCTATGCTTGAACTGTTACTTGTCCTCGAGCAAACACTATATGAAACTGATAAGGGAAGATGCATCTAGGACTCAAAACATAACAACCTCTTTAAAGCAGGTAAGCCACAGTAGATTAGAAGCAAGAATATCAATCAACGGTAACCCCAAATAGTGCACAAAACATTTCAAAATCAGGAAGAAGGTGAATGTTTTCAAAAATGTACGAGACCATGAGCTCTATATCAAACTTCATCACCCCCAAGGAACCCCAAAGCATATCATACAAGCACATGGAATTGATTAGAGTCTAATGGATAGATAGAGCCTCACTTTTAGGAAATGTGAATCACTCCCGCTCATCTATTTAAAATACAGCATAGGTTCACTCAAGACTCATTCTGAAGATGCAATATTCCATAAGTTTGACAAGACTCTCAAATTCTACACCACTAAAATGTAATGTGCACAAGACAATCAAGAGGACTTTAATAAGGTTTTAATGTGTGATAAAAATGTTAAGGGAGAGGAGTGGACAAATGCATTTGGGCAATGTGGAGCTATTTAGCCAAATAACTATGGAGTAACCAGCAATCCGCCAATTAACTATGAAGTTTACTAGCACTCTAAACCTGAACAACATAATGAACACACTCTAATGAATCAAATAAGAAATGACTTGACAAAGAAAGGAGCACAAGCTTTTTACATATCCAATGCCAAATAATGGAAATTTTTTTTTTGCTTCTTGTTTTTTCTTTTACTTTTTTTTTGTTTCGCTTTTTTTTTCTGGCAAGATGACTTCATATTCTTTTTTTTTCTTAAACATAATTTTTTTGTGCAATGAAACAAAAATTGCAATTATTGAAGGGCATTGGATAACAAACTATCAACTCACAATCGAATGTATAAACAGACAATCTAAACAAGAGGGTACCATAGCAAATGCTCAATGCATCACTCCCTCAACAAACCAGCATACCAAAGCCACCTTAAACTTAATTATCCCTAAAACCACCCACTGATGCTCCATCGACTTAGCTTAAAGGTGGGAATATGTGTTTGGCAAAGGGATAAGATGAAGGGATCACAACAAAAATGGATATAAGCTCAAAGGGGCTAGCAAAGGGGAAAAACATGTGACACAAGGATAAGCTATTTGGTTATGTGGCTAAAATGGTGAAAGAAAGAAATGCCTCTATCATACCAACTATGCACATGTTAATGTAGTTTGAAACAAGAGTCAAGGCAAGTTTCGGAGATCCAACATGGAAGAGTCACACACATGAAAGAAACATGAGACTAAATATAATAATTAGTCCAAATAAGGCTCAAAATCTCATGGGATATATACCAAAGTCACGATAAGCTCACAAAATGAGTCCATGTGCCAACATTACTACTAATGGCTCGAGGGGATAACTTAGCCTTCAATCAAGACAAGGTTAAAACAAGAAGTATCTACAACACCTTCAAAAAGTTTAGCACCAAAAGGGATTACACTTTAAAATACACTTAAGCTTATGAAAGCTACTTTGCCTAAACAAAAGCATCAGTGGAGGTTATGTCAAACCAATCCTCACCATCTCCATATGCAAATCTAAAATGCAAACCTAAAAATTAGCTAAATGCAACATGCTAACAAAAAGAAACCTAAAACTATATGCTCTAACAACAATGCAAACTAATAACTGAAATAGAAAACATAGAAACTATCCTTCCCCCATGCTTAGATAATGCATTATTATTCAAAGGAAAGAAAGTAAGAGAAGGGGAACAAAATAAAATAATCTCACCAGGTTATGTGCAGAGTGCACCTCAGCTATGCGGCCTTGTCATAACCAGGGCACATGGAGCATCATCCACACCATCATGTTGTTAAGACTTAGGCCTTTAAATCGAACATTGTCAATGTACGCAGGAGTTTAACTCCTGGGATCACAATTTAGAAAATAAAAGGTAAGAGGAATAACCAAAATCACACTAAAGAGTACAAGTATCCTCTTAACTTTATCAATGGCCATTATGAAACGGATTAAAGAATGTAGTCCACATGATTTTCCTAGGCAAGTCCTCTATGTATATGTAACACGGATCAAGAGAGACATTAAACCCACTAAAGCAACGTAGGGATGCAAAATTATCAGCATTCCCACCAACCACATTAAGCATTTTGTTTTCAAAACCCAAATCAACATCAGCATAAAAAATCATAGGATTTTCAATGGGCTCATCTAAAGAATATTCGGGGGAAATGGAGGATTGTGAACACATAGGGCAAACATGGGTATGATGAACGAGATTAGGGATATCAATATTACAACTGAGGCTAGGAGATTCCTCATGCATAAACATATCACGTGAGCCCTCCAAAGGAGTTTCAACTAGATCATGCACCTTATCAAAAGTATCTTCTAACTTAAAATATGCATTAGCAATATCAAACCCAGTAACTTCCCCAAAAGGTTCACTCGCCTCGAGCCCCGTCCACTGAGCTAAAAGGAAGAATGAATCAGGCAACGATATGAAAACATTAGTATTGTCCCAGGGTGATGCTAAGTGAGGTTGATCATAGCATGCATAATAAAGACACGAATTAGTTTCAAGCTCAGAAGAATCACGGAAGTCACACCAAAAAGGGCATAATAAGATCTAGAATAGAATGCACAAGGATCAAAAAATGAAAATTTAGAAACACGACTAGCCTTTTAAAACTCAAATGAATCCTAAGCAATCTACTCAAGCAAATAACATGCCTCATCAACATTTGTTGCATGAAAACCCTAAAACTTTAAAAGAATATGGGTTTCACTATTGACATCCTCATCAACAATGGCCAAAATTTCCCATTTACCAACACAATAACCATATTGAGTAAGAAAAATATTTACACACTTAAAATGCCTCAAAAATAATTCATGCTTGAGTTAGGGAAAATGGAAAATTGTCATTGTTTTTTTTTCAATTTTTTTTTGGGTTGATTTTCAAAATTTTTTTATAGGTTTTTTTTCCCAAAGAAAAATAAAATGCTTAGTCAAACCTATCAGGACAAACCCAATATTCAATGCTAGTCCCCGGCACCGATGCTAAAAACTTGATACGACCGCAAGCGCATGGCGACATTGTAGCACATCAACGTTGATCTCATGGAGACTAGGTGAAACTAATGGGCTATATTACCTCAATATATGCTAGGAGAATCCAAGGTTGAGAATGAAATTTAACTAATCCACTATCTAATCTAATAGACAAATAATCATGAAATTATACAAAACTGGCAATTTCTCAATTCATGCATCAATCAAACCTTTCTTCCTTAACTGGTTATTTTAAAATGGATAACTAAACTAGCACGACCCTCTTTCAAGGTGAAGTGAATTACCAAAATCAAATCAATCATCAATTCTCATAGATTCTTGATTAGTTTAGGTCCATTAGGTACACGATTATAAAACCAATGGTTTCTCAGTCGGTAATTCTCTCTCGACATATTACGCAATTAAGTCAAATCCTAGGATTCCACTATTTGATTTTACCCTTTATTCCCTCATCCAAATACCCACAACATGTAAGAAAGTGATCAAGTTTCTCATAAGACAATAAAATTCTAGGATTCCACAAAACAATCTAACAATTCCGAAAGCACCAAATGATATCAACGCAAGATCAAGAGGCTAACAAATGTTTGCATAAATCCAAAATCAAAACAATAAAGATAATCAAATTTACAAAGCATGAAAATGAGAAAAGAGAAGAGAAGGGAAGAGGAAAGAGATGCTTAGCCAAAGAATGTGCTTAAACCGTTATGCAAATCCGGGATGGAATCCTTGCAAAATCATCACTTCAACTCACTCTGTCTCTCCCCCAATCTAAACTCTAATCCTAAGCAGAATGATATGGAGAATCGAATGATGCGAAGGGGATGATCTTTCCGCAGCCGAGGGACGCCCTATTTATAGGAAAATCAAATCAATCTTAGCCACATGATAAGGGAAAATGAACAGGCTAACAGTTGCACCTCCACCACTATCCATGGCACCTACCACGGCCAGACCGTGGTGCTCTATAGCCCATCACTCTTCTGGTCTTCTCTTACTCCATGGGCATAGCAACATAGGGCATCCGTGGTGGGTTAACATGTACTCATCTAGGGTCAAATGATGGGTAGAAAGGCCTAAAATCCTACAAAATACATCAAATAACTATAGCTAAGCATAAATTGAGAATAAGAGTATAAATCATAGCATAAAGCACATAATTCTCCTAAAATGTGGGAAAATGACCTAAGAATGATATGCACTTTAAGCACTTATCAAACTCCTCAATGCTTAAACTGTAGCATGTCCTCAAGTAAGCATTATATGAAACCAACAAGGGAAGATGCATCTAGGACTCAAAACATAACAACCTCTTTAAAGTAGGCAAGCCATAGCATATCACAAGCAAGAACATCAATCAACGGCAACCCCACATAGTGCACAAAACATTTCAAAATCTAGAAGAAGGTGAAAGTTTTCAATAATGCACAAGACCACGAGCTCGAAATCAAACTTGATCACCCCTAAGGAACCACAAAGCATATCATGCAAGCACATGGAATTGATTATAGCCTTATGAACCGGTAGAGCCTCAATTTTGGTAAATGTGAAACATTCTCACTCATGTGTTTGAAATACAGCATAGGTTCACTCAAGACTCATTCTAAAGATGCAATCATCCATAAGCTAGACAAGGCTCTCAAATTCTCCGCCACAAAAATGCAATGTGCACAAGACAATCAAGACGACTTTAATGGAGTTGTAATGTGGGCTAAAAAGGTTAAGGGAAAGGAGCGGACAAATGCTTTTGGGCAATGTGGAGCTATTTAGTCAAACGACTATGGAGTAACCAACAATCCACCAATTAACTATGAAGTTTACCAACACTCAAAACCATAACAACGTAATGAACATACTCCATTGAATCAAATAAGAAATGAGTTGACAAAGAAAAGAACACAAGCTTTTTACGTATCCAATGCCAATCATGGAATTGTTTTTTGTTTTTTTCGCTTCTTTTTTTTTCTTTTTTTGTTGCTTTGGCTTTTTTTTCGGGGCAAGATGACTTCATCTTCTTTTTTTTTTTTTCAACATATTTTTTTTGTGCAATGAACAAAAATTACAATTATTAAAAGGCATAGGACCATGAACTATCAACTCACAACCGAATACGTAAGCACACAATCCAAACAAGAGGCAGCCAAAGCAGATGCTCAATACATCAATCCCTCAATAAACCAACATACCAAAGCCACGTTAAACTTAATTACCCCAAAATAGCCCACTACCTAGATGAAGTGATGCTCCATAGACTTGGCTTAAAGGTAGGAATATGTGTTTGGTTAAGGGCTAGGATGAAGAGATCACAATAATAATGAATACAAGCTTAAAGGGGCTAGCAAAGGGGGAAAACATGTAACATAAGGACAAGCTATTCGGTTAAATGGCTAAAATGGTGAAAGAAAGAAATGCCTTTATCATATCATCAACTATGCACATGTTAATGTAGTTTGAAACAAGAGTCAAGGTAAGTTCCGGAGATCCAGCATGGAAGAGCCACACACATGAAACAAACATGAGACTAAATACAATAATTAGTCCAAATAAGGCTCAAAATCTCATGGGATATCTACCAAAGTCACAATAAGCTCATAAAATGAGTCCATGTACCAACATTGCTGCTAATAGCTCAAGGGGGTAACTTAGCTTTTAATCAAGACAAGGGTTAAAACAAGAAATTTTTACAAAACCTTCAAAAAGTTTAGCACCGAAAGGGATTACACATCAAAATATACTCAAGCTCATGAAAGCTATCTTGACTAAACAATAGCGTTGGAGGTTATCTCAAACCAATCCTCACCATCTCTATATGCAAATTTAAAATCCAAACCTAAAAATCAACTAAATGTAACATGCTAATAACAAGAAACTTAAAACTATATGCTCTAACAAGAAAACAAACTAATAACAGACATAGAAAATATAGAAATGACCCTTCCCCCATGCTTAGATAAAGCATTATTATTCACAAGAAAGAGAGTCAGAGAAGGGGAACAAAATAAAATAATCTGACCAAGTTAGGAGCAGAGTGCACCTAAGCTATGCGACCTTTAAATCAGACATCGTTGATGCACTTAGGAGTTTATCAGACTCCTGTGACCACAATTCAGAAAATAAAAGGTAAGAGGCAATAATCAATATTACACCAAAGAGTATAAGTGTCCTCTTAACTTTGTCAATGGCCATAGAAAAATCTTAAAAAGGATTAAAGAATGTAGTCCACATAATTTTCCTAGGCAAGTACTCTAGGTACATCTAATATGGATCAAGAGAGGCAGTAAACCCACTAAAGCAACCTAGGGACACAAAATTATTAGCATTCCCACCAAGCACGTTAAACACTTTGTCCTCATAACCCAAATCAACATTAGCATCGAAAATCATAGGATTTTCAATAGGCGAATCTAAAGGATATTCGGGGGAAATAGAGGATTATGAACGCGTAAGGCAAAATGGGTATGATCAATAAGATTAAGGAGATCAATATTATAACTAAGGCTAGGAGATTCCTCATGCATAAACATATCACGTGACCCCTCCAAAGGAGTTTCAACTAGATCATGCACCTTATAAAAAGTATCTTCTGACTTCAAACATGCATCAGCAACATCAAACCTATCAACTACCCCAAAAGGTTCACCCGCCTCGATCCCCGTGCACTGGGCTAAAAGGAAGGATGAATCAGGTAAGGATAGGACAACATCGATATTGTCCTAGGGTGATGCTAAGTAAGGTTCATCATAGCATGCATAATAAGGACATGAATTAATTTCATGGTCAAAAGAATTACAGAAGTCACGCCAAAAAGGGGTGTAAAAAGATCTAGAATAGAATATGCAAGGATCAAGAAATGAATATCTAGAAACATAACTAGCCTTTTTAGACTCAAATGAATCCCAAGCAATCTACTCAAGCAAATAACATGCCTCATCAACATTTTTAGCATGAAACTCTAAAAGAATACGAGTTCCACTATTTACACCCTCATCAACAATGGCCAAAATTTCCCATTTACCAACACAGTAACCATATTGAGCAAGAAAAACATTTAAACGCTTAAAATACCTCTAAAACAATTCATGCTCGAGTTGGAAAAATGAAAAATTGCCATTGTTTTTTTCAATTTTTTTGGGTTAATTTTCAAAAATTTTTTATAGGTTTTTTCCAAAGAAAAATAAAATTCTTAGTCAAACCTATCAAGAAAAACCTAATATTTGACGCTAGTCCCCGATAACGCCGCCAAAAATTTAATACAGCCGCAAGTGCACGATGGCATTGTAGCACATCAAGGTCAATCTCACAGAGACTAGATGAAACTACTAGGCTGTATTCCCTTAAGATATGCTAGGATAATCCAAAGTTAAGAATGAAATTTAACTAATCTACTATCTAATCTAATGGATGAATAATCATAGAGTTATACAAAACTAGCAATTTCTTGATTCATATAAAAATCAAGCACTTCTTCCTTAACTGGTTGTTTTAAAACCGTTAATCGAAGTATCTCGACCCTCTTTCAAGGTGAAGTGAAATATATAAACCAAATCAATCATCAATTCCCATGGATTCTAATTAGTTTAGGTTCGTTAGGAACATGATTATCAAATCAATTGTTTCTCAATCAGTAATTCTCTCTCAAAACATTACTTAATCAAGTCAAATCTTAGGATTCTAGTATTTGAGATTTCACCTTCCAATCCTTTATCCAAATGCCCACAATATGAAAGAAAGTGATCAAGTTTCCCACAAGACAATAAACTGACAAATGTTTACATAAATCCAAAATCAAAATAACAAAGACAATCAAATCTACAAAGCATAAAAATGAGAAAGAGAAAAGAAAAGAAGAGGAAAGAGATGCTTAGCCAAAGAACGTGCTTGAACTGTTATGCAAACCCGGGATGAATCCTTACAAAATCTTCAAGTCAACTCACTCTCTCTCTCCCCCAATCTAAACTCGAATCCTAAGTAGAATGATATGGAGAATGGAATGATGGGATGGGGATGATCTTTCAGCAGCCAAGGGATGCCCTATTTATAGGAAAATCAAACCAATCTCAGCCATGCGATGAGGGAAAATGAACAAGCTAACACTTCCACCACGGTCCATGGCATCTACCATGGGCAGACCGTGCTGCTCTCTGGCTCATCATTCTTCTATTCTCCTCTTGCTTTGCGGGCATAGCAACTTAGGGGCATCCCTGGTGAGCAAAATATACTCATCCAGGGTCAAATGCTGGGTAGAAATGCCTAAAATCCTGTAAAATACATTTGACAGCCATACCCAATCATAAATCGAGAATAAGAGTAACAATCATAACATAAAGCACATAATTCTCCTAAAAATGTGGAAAAATAACCCTAAAATGATATGCACATTAAGCACTTATCAAACTCCCCCAAGCTTAAACTGTTGCTTGTCCTTAAGCAAACATTACATAAAATCGATAAGGGAAGATGCATCTAGGACTCAAAACATAACAACCTCTTTAAAGTAGCCAAGCCACAGCATATCACAAGAAAGAATATCAATCAACAACCATCCCAAACAGTGCGCAAAACATTTCAAACTTCGGAAGAAGGTGACTGTTTTAAAAAAAGTACGAGACCACGAGTCGATATCAAACTTCATCACCCCCAAGGAACCACAAAGCATATCATGCAAGCACAGGGAATTGATTGTAGAGCCTCATTTTTGGGAAATGTGAATCACTCCCGCTCAAGTGTTTGAAATATAGCATAGGTTCACTCAGGACTCATTCCAAATATGCAATCTTCCCTAAGCTTGACAAGGCTCTCAAATTCTCCACCACTAAAGTGCATTGTGCATAAGACAATCAAGAGGACTTTAATAGGGTTGTAATGTAGGCTAAAAAATTTAAGGGAATGGAGTGGACAAATGTAATTGGGCGATGTGGAGCTATTTAGCAAAATGACTATGGAGTAACCAACAATCCACCAATTAGCTATAAAGTTCACCAACACTCCAAACCTCAACAACATAATAAACATACCCTAATGAATCAAATAGAAAATGAGTTGACAAAGAAAGGAAAACAAGCTTTTTACGATCCAATGCCAATTACGGCGTTTTTTTGTTTTTTTTTCAGTTCTTTTTTTTCTTTTACAATTTTTTTACATTGCTTTTTTTTCTGGCAAGATGACTTCATCTTCCTTTTTTTTTTCTTTCAGCATAATTCTTTTGTGCAATGAAACAAAAATTGCAATTATTAAAAGGCATAGGATCATGAACTATCAAGTCACAACTGATTATATAAACACACAACCTAAACAAGAGGGACCCAAAGCAAATGCTCAATATCATCAATCCCTCAACAAACCAATATACCAAAGCCACCTTAAACTTAATCATCCCCAAAACCACCCCCTACATATATGAAGTGATGCTCCATAAACATGGCTTAAAGGTGGGAATATGTGTTTAGCCAAGGGCTAAGATGAAGGGATCACAACAAAAACGGATATAAGCTCAAAGGGAAGGGAAAAACATGTGATAAAAGGATAGACTATTTGGTTATGTGGCTAAAATGGTCAAAGAAAGAGATGCCTCTATCATATCATCAACTATACACATGCTAATATGGTTTTGAAGGAGAGCGAAGGCAAGTTCTAGAGGTACAACATGGAAGAGTCACACACATGAAACAAACATGTGACTAAATATAATGATAAGTCCAAATAAGGCTCAAACTCTCACGGGATATCTACCAAAGTCACAATAAGCTCATAAAATGAGTCCATGTACCAACATTAGTGCTAGTGACTCTAGTAGGTAACTTATCTTTTAATTAAGACAAGGGTTAAAATAAGAAGTATTTACAAAACCTTCAAAAAGTTTAGCTCCAAAAGGGATTACACATCTAGATATATTTAAGCTCATGAAAGCTATTTTTCTAAAAGAAAAGCATTATTGGAGGTTATCTCAAACCAATCCTCACCATCTGTATATGCAAATCTAAAATGCAAACCCAAAAATCAACTAAATGCAACATGCGAACAAAAAGAAACCTAAAACTATATGCTCTAACAAGAATGTAAACAAGTAACTGAAACAGAAAACATAGAAACTGCCCTTCCGCCATGGTTAAGTGAAGCATTATTATTCACACGGAAGAGAGTAAGAGAACGGGAACAAAATAAAATAATCTCACCAGGTTAGGTGCAGAGTGCACCTAAGCTATATGACCTAGTAATAACAGGGGCACATGAGGCATTAGCCACTCCATCATGTTGTCAAGACTTGACCCTTTAAATTAGACATCGTCAATGCACGCAGGAGCTTATCAAACTCCTGGGACCACAATTCAAAAAATAAAAAATAAGAGATAATAACCAAAATCACACCAAAGATTATAAATATCCTATTAACTTTATCAATAGTCATAGAAAAATCATAAAAAGGATTAAACAATGTAGTCCACATGATTTTCCTAGGTAAGTCCTCTAGGTTCATGTAATATGGATAAAGAAAGCTGTTAAACCCACTAAAGCAACCTAGGGACACAAAATTATTAGCATTCCCACTAGCCACATCAAACATTTTGCCCTCACAACCCAAATCAGCATTAGCGTCGAAATCACAGAATGTTTAGTGGGTGCATCTAAAGAATATTCGGGGAAATAGAGGGTTGCAAACATGTAGGGCAAACATGGGTATGATCAGCAGGATTAGGGATATCAATATTACAACTAAGACTAGGAGATTCCTTATGCATAAACATATCACGTGGCCCCTCCAAAGGAGTCATAACTAGACCATGCACCCTTATCAAAAGTATCTTCTAACTTAAAACATGCATCAATAACATCAAACCTAGCAATGACCCCAAAAGGTTCACCCGCCTCGAGTCCCGTGCACTGGGGCTAAAGGGAAGGATGATTTAGGTAAGGATAGGACAACATCAGTATTGTCCAAGGGTGCTGCTAAGTAAGGTTTATTATAGCATGCATAATAAGGACACGAATTAGTTTCATGATCAAAAGAAATACAGAAGTCACACCAAAAGGGGCATAATAACATCTAGAATAGAATGCACAAGGAACAAAAAAAGAATATCTAGAAACACGACTAGCCTTTTCAAACTCAAATGAATCCCAAGCAATCCACTCAAGCAAATAACATGCCTCATCAACATTTTTAGCATAAAAACCCTAAAACCCTAAAAGAATATAGGTTTTACTATTTGGACCCTCATTAACAATGGCCAAACTTTTCTATTTACCAACACAATAACCATATTGAGCAAGAAAAACATTTAAATGCTTATAATACCTCCAAAATAATTTATACACGAGATGGGGGAAATGGATAATTGCCATTGTTTTTTTTCAGGTTTTTTTCTTAATTTTAAAAAAAAATTTATAGGCTTTTTTGCAAAGAAAAGTAAAATGCTTAGTCAAACATCAGGAAAAACCCAATATTCGACGCTAGTCCCCGACAATGGTGCCAAAAGCTTAGTAAGACCGCACACGCACGGTGGCGTTGTAGCACATCAAGGTCGATCCCACGGGGACTAGGTAAAACTACTAGGCTATATTTCCTCAAGATATGCTAGGCAAATCCAAAGATGAGAATGAAATTTAACTAACCTACTATCTAATCTCATGGATAAATAATTATGGAATTATATAAAACTAGCAATTTCTCAATTCATGCATTAATCAAGCATTTCTGCCTTAGCCGGTTTTTTTAAAACTGATAATTGAAGTATCACAACCCTCTTTCATGGTGAAGTGAAATGCCTAATTCAAATCAATCATCAATTCTCATGGATTCTCGATTAGTTTAGGTTCATTAGGCACACGATTGTCAAATCAATGGTTTCTCAATCAGTAATTCTCTCTCGAGACATTACTCAATCAAGTCAAATCCTAGGATTTTAGTATTTGAGATTTCACATTTCAGTCCTTCATCCAAATACCCACAACATATAAGAAAGTGATCAAGTTTCTCACAAGACAGGAAACTTCTAGAATTCGATAAAACCACAATAACTCCCAGTGTGGGTCCCGCTTTCGTGGGGTCTGGGGAGATCCAGATGTAGGCAACCTTACCTCTACTAGTAATCCTGCCCGTAGAGAGGCTGATTCCAAGAGACCCACAAAAATAAAATTTTTTGAAAACATTTTATAGAAGAAGGATTTTGTGAAAACATTTTATGGAGAAAACTAAAGATAAGTCTCAAGGAATGAATTAAGAAATACGAAAAAAATCCGGTGGCAGTAAATATGTTGACATAAGTGCAACAAGACAGAAGAAGATACTGTACTTTGACAAACAGAGGTAGGCAAAAAATGTCTTTTCCCATATGTATGAACTACCTGCATGCAAACATGACATACGAAAAAAACCACAACCAAACCCTCTCAACTGCGACCGACTGCGAGGCTAACTCTCTGCGATATGAGATCTTAATCATATCCCACCATAGTGTCGTATCCTAAGTGATGGAGACCATCATGAACGGCCCAAAGACCATCAAGCCCAGCCCAAGGAAGACCCAATCAAGCTTCAAGAAGTCAAAGACGTGGAAAAACTCTGTAGAAATGTTTTATTCCTTCTGGAAGAATTAGTGCCCGATTCGTCCTTGCGGAAGGTAATTTCTGTGGCAACTTT
>NCQV01080128.1:15514-33466 GCA_002740545.1 Lophocereus schottii | reverse complement strand
CACGTAGCTTTAATTGGAGGAATTCTCTTCATGTAGAGCTATTTGCCTTTATAATCATTTATTTATCTTCTAACACCCTTGATTGGGGAAAATTTTAAGAATACTTTATCTCCTACTTGAAACTCTAATGGTTTTCTCCTTTAATTGGCGTAACTCTTGTGTTGGCTCTAAGCAACCTCATTGTATTTTGAATCTTTCTTACCTTTTTAGTGGTTGCTTGGGTTAGCTTCGTTCATATAATTAATGTTTCATCTAACTCACTCCAATACAACTAGGCATTGGTTGGCATTCCACTCTTAATAAAGGGTCCTTATTTTGTATTCCGAATTGTGTTACGAGCCTATGGAGGAACATATTATTGGTTACGTCCTAAGATTTGATGTGATCCTATTACTTGAATCTAGGGTATCCTTTGGGCGAGCATTGGAGGGATATTTGTATTTTGTCTTGCAACAATGTCTTGCTTATTTGTAAAATCTTCCTTCATCATAGTAGTCAAAGGCTTGCTGGATCTAAATTCGACATTAGATATGAACATGACCAAGGATAATAGTGAGGAAATGGTAAACAAATGAGCTATTACTCACAACAACAACAACAACAACTCACAGTGTGGGTCCCGCTTTCATTAGCTATTACTCACAAATAGGAATAAATAACAAAATTAGAGATGATTGATACAGGAGGGGTTATCAAGGGATGACTAGAACAAAGATAGCTATGAGTGTATCAAAATTCAAAAATAGAGGACTACAAGAATCAAGGGTTGCATGTATGCATCATAAGATAAACCAATAGAAATTCTACACTTCTTTAGTCATATCAATGACAAAGATGAGTATTCTACACCATCGCAATTAGCATGGATAGTTAAAAAGTTAAATCATAGATCACATCGCCTCGTTTATCAAATAAGAAAATATTATAGTATCCAAAAAAGGATTAGATTTTCCAAAATAGGAGGACAAGATTATTCGCTTACTTAAATACTTTCAATGAAAATTCTTGTCACTCAATCAAGTTGCTTAAACCACAGCATGAATGGAAATGAATTGGGGTTGTTGGAGCCCTACTAGTAATAAGGAAGTGGATATTTCCTATAATCATCACGCTAAGGTGTGGTTAACTATCAAAATCCTAAATATGGTACTAGTATCATAGGAAATAGATTAATCATGATGTCTAACATATGGCAATAGATAATGATTGAAGAGAGTTTTCAAGGAAAGAATTTGACCCATTTCAAAAGAGAAAGGTGGTCTAGTTGCGCTTGGGGTTAGTGGCTGAGTTACAAATAAGATAGTAACAATTGAGTCTTAACAAAGTGATCGTCTCGCCATAATCAATATAACAAAGGCAGTAGATAGATTTGGACAAGCAGAGTGTAGAACACTCAATACGAACCAAGTTCAGGTAATGCAACAAGATTGGATAGTGACGGGTTGAGTTCATTTATGAGGAGTGAAATTTAGAAGCAAGAATAATAGTGTGGTACAACAATCAACATTCATCGCTAGAGAGAGGTGAACTGTATTTTAATTCAAAACAAGCTATCAGGCTTACAACCATGAACAAACGGGTTGCAGGATACACGTATAAATTACGCTTTCAACAAAATGAAGAAGAAAAGGATGAAAATCAAAAGGATTGGAATGTCGACAACCATTTAAAATCGAATAGGAATGTATTCCATATTCAGCAATAAGTTTCAAACACATGGTGAGTCATGCTAATAAGATGGTATTTGCACTCTTAAGAATCTTCAAAACTCTGGAGGTTTGGAATGAAAACGGAAAATTAAATATCATTGAAAATAAGCAAATGTTAAAGTTAAGATAAATCAAACAGTATGAGAAATGCTAGAGGAAATAGCATTTGTACAAATGAAACACTAATAGACAAGGTTCAGATGTCAACTAGGATTTTTTAAGCAAATTTTGGGAATTACAAATAGATGCAATAGAAAAGAGGAATGCTAATAAACAAATCAACATGACTAAGGGAGAAGTAAATCAGTGATTGAGAATAATGAGAACATTGCTGATGTAAGATTTTAATAAAATGAACAGGTGGCAGATTTTGAAATGATGGGTAAAGAAAATAGTATTATAAGGCAGATAGAATGAAAAATAATTATAAGTGTAAACCATTAAAAAATGGAAGGTAGTAAGAGTCAAATAGTTCCAAACATTAGTTGCATAAGAACAAGAACATTTGATACTAATTTAAAGGCCAAGCTAACAATAAAAATAGACAATTTATGTGGCGATTGAATGTTTAAGGGTAGATTGACTATCATTATTTGCAAAGAATAGCACATATAACATATTGACCCCAAAATCAGACTATGAAATTATTTGTCTACATAGGGTTTCTCTTTTTACGGACCCCACAACCCTCAAAGGACTATTGGTTTGTGTGAACTAAAGTAAAGATGATATCAATGTGGGCCTCCCCCCACTTGAGGTGAAAATCAAAAGTAGGAAAAGGATGTAAACACTCAAAAATGATTTTAACAAAGGCACTTATCACCAGTGATGTAAGAATTCACATGTAGGTTTATGTGATTACAAAAAAAAAGGTCACAATGGTTTCCTATTTATCCCAGATGATCAGAAGAGCAAAATAAAGGTCAAAGTTATAAAGTTGAATAGAGACCTTGCAAGGGCACAAATAGGAAGATGACAACTGACGTGAGCAACCAAGTGATCCGATATTCAAGGCCTTGACATAAAAGCTCAAGTTGCACTTGCAAAGACATGTAAGCAACCCTAGAAAAGTCATGAGAAAAGAGTTTTAAGCATTGTAAACTGGGAAAAACTTTGTTCATTAGCATACTTAATTTGAAGTCACTTATATAAGAGGGGAACATCCATTTAATGGAACGGATCCATGAATAGTGGCAAAGACAAAATAACAAGAATAAAAGTTGACTATGAGTAAGAAAGGTCATGTTATTACTGAAATGATGATGGTAAGAAGCGAGTTGAGCAAAGATAATTAGTGACAGCAAGAGGGGCATAACTCATCTTAGTGATGGAAATTCCTCATTACAGATTAATGTCATGAGATAATTCAACGATGGAAAAGATATGCAATGAAGTGTTGCTCAAGCGACCAAACAGTTTTTGCGAAGCAAAGAGGGAGATGAGTCAATAAGGAAGTACATGTTAGATTGTGTTATTGCATATTATTGCTGGCTAGCTTTGAGATGTAATCAAAGGGACCAAGGATTCCCAACAAGGACTTATAATTATGTAATGGTATCTTACAAAGAAGGTCTATTGCCAATTGGTCAAATGTTAATATAGACTCTTTTAGATCAATCCAAGTATTCATGTAGCTAGAGTTGTATAACTTGATGCGTTCAAAAGAAATTTGCTGAGTTTTGAACCTTTATATAGATACTTGCCATATCTTATTGCCCTATAATATTTTGTTGTACCTAGAGTTATGTCTTCACAATATCCTCTCGAATTTGACATCTCAATCTAATAAAGTCACGAATAATCCTATAGAGTCCATACAATATCAGGTCACCACTCCCATGTCCTTCAAAATCAAGTGCCCTGGGTTCAACCCATAGAACTATTGTACTATATTATACTTCTCCATAGATTACTTATTATTCAAATCTTATCCATAAACCTTGCCCACTCATTATTTGGAATACAAATTATGTCTTTTAGAATTTCAAGTATACAATAGTAAGGAGTCTACCCATATATAACATATCCTCGAACCCTTTTCCTATGGTTCAACCTATGCGAATAACCGTTTACCGTAAAATGAGTATGCAAAGCTATTAACTGCTACCTTTGTTTCTTTGATGAATCTAACGTCGAAGTATCTTCTCTTTTCACTCATTCTCTTTCTCTTTTTTTCTCCCTTTTTATCTGATCTTTGTGAAAGAGTCTTCTTACTGAATGACCCTATACACTACAAAATTAAATTTCTTTATGAAATTTATTTTTCATAATTTAATGAGCATAGCTGGACCTAATAACACCCATCATTTAATCCACCAAAATCCAATAAGGAATTACTGGTACTGTTTTCTTGGAATCTCTTATGAATTAATTTCCTTGTGCCTTTAAGGTTTGTTTTAGCTTTATAAGAAGTGTGGACATTAAAGGCTTAGCCACATCATGCAATCTCGAATGTCTAAAGAATTTTTTTTTCCTACACATTTTCAAAGCTTTAATACCTACTATTACTTCGATTGAGACATATTTATTTGTACAACCTGAGTCAATGGCCCAAAGTGTTTTCCATATTTCATAACTTAGAAAATATGTTCTAGACCTAAATCATGCCATTGTATCAGAGCTGAGCCTAGAGAGGTTGCCGAAAGCTTAGTTTATGAAGAGCATTCTATGCAAATACTAGATTATATAGCCAAATAGCTATGCAAGAAGAATATTCCTCTAGTCAAGGTTATGTGGGCCAATCATACTTTGTTGGAAACCACATGAGAGATTACAAAGGATATGAAAAACAAATATCTTTATTTCGAGGTAAATTATATATCTTCTTCAAATTTGCAACTTTTGAGGATGAAACTTATTTTAAGAGGGGAAGAATGTAACAGCTCAAATCTAAACCATGCAATTTACTTTGGTTAATGTCCACTTAAATTAGTTAAGTTGGAAGCCGCATTTTAATCTAGCATTCGATATATTTGTGCAATTGCAAGTTGAGACGACCAAGTGGCCTCGAAAATAAGATTTAATCATGATATGTACAAAATCAGTTAAAATTGATAAATAAATAAATAAAAATGATCCCATTAACAAATGTGGGTAAAAGTTATAATTTTCAAGGATACATACAATTAACTAACCTATGTTACATAAATATAATGTGAATAAATGAAATATCGATAAATGAAAAAATACACGTTAATCAAAATGGGTAGAGTTTATAATTTCTTCACATAAATCACAAAATACTAATAATAACCTAAATATTAGCCTAAATTTTGGCTCAAATATTTATTAGGTAAAAAAGGTAATTGTTTTACTACAAAGAAGGGGAGGGGGAGAAAATAATAAATATGAAATATCTAGATGTAGGATAGATGTAATCAAAATCAATAATTATAAAACTAAACTATCTCCCCCTGTATTTTTCCCACTCATAGTCCCTCGTCTTTTCTTTTACCTAGTGACCCCTCTTCTCTTCCCCTGTAATTCACACCCCCTCCCCTCTTAGTCACACTGCCCAGCCCCCTTTCTAGCATTATGGGCCACCTCAGGCCATCGTGCCATCCTAGCTATCACCGCCATTGCCCGCCACCTCCAATGGCCTCCATTTCCTCTTTCCAACTCTTCTTTGATTTGTTTGAATGGTGGATTAGAAGGTAAACCCTAATCTCCCTCATTTAGTTCCACTCATTATATTCATTAATCTAATTAGATATTGTATTTGTTTTAGTTTGGATGAATGTTATTTGTGTGAATTCATGGTTTTATGTTGAATATAAGATTTTAGAAAGTTGAGGTTATGGGTATTCATCATAGGAATTGGGGGTTGAATATGAGTAGTGGAGTTTTGCTCATGTAATTTGGTTGAATATGAGTAGTGGAGATTTTAGAAAGATAAGGGAATCGAGGCTCAGATGGTTCCACCACGTAAAGAGGAGAAGTGTGGCCTCCCCAATGCGGAGGTGCGAGATGATCGTCCTCCCCGGTGGAAAGAGAGGGAGGGGTAGACCGAAGAAGAGCCTAGAGGAATTGGTTAGAGAGGACCTGAGAGTTGCCGGTCTAACGGAGGACATGGCTCAGGATAGGAGGTTGTGGCGGGATAGGATTAAGGTCTCTGATTGTAAGGGACCGGCTCCGTAGGTGGCAATGGCTTCGGCGGGGTGGGCGGGTAGGCTTTTGGGGTGCTTTTCTGCAGGTCGTGCTTTTCTGAGATGTAACGGCACCAAGGCGCCCTTGGTTTGTTGAGGTATATTTCCGCTCCTTGTTTATTTACTCTTCGGACCCTTTTCCCCTCCTTGGTAATTGGTTTGCAATTGTTTTCTCTATAAACCTTTTTCCAAAAAAAAAAAAACTGTTTTGTGGGTCTTAAGGAATCAACCTTTCTATGGGTAGGAATACCGATAGAGGTAAGGTTGCCTACAGCTGGATCTCCCCAGATCCTGTGAAAGTGAGACCCGCACTAGGTGTTGTTGTTGTTGTTATTGCATACAAAAAGAAGAAGCATGGATGCAACTATGGGGACGTGCGAAAAGATCGATCTTTAGGAGTATAGAAGGGGTCAAGGTAGATTGAGGAAGAGTTAGAGTGAAGTGATTATACGAGATTTGAAGACTCTAGGATTAACGAAGGATATGGCTCAGAATAGGAAGCTATAGGTGAATAGGATTATGGTGGTAGAATTAAGGTAACTTGCTATTGCCATTTCCTCAATTCGCGAGGGCACTTAAAGTGGTGGTGCTTAGATCTGGCTGTCATTTATCATGCATTTCTAGTTTTTTGTGTATACTTGTATGGTTAATGTATGGCTTATCGTTATTTATGGCTCAACGCTTTTATTTTGATTACCTATCTATTTAGGTATCTATTTTTTCCATTAAAGGATTTTTAACTATAAAACATTTTCTCACACCATTTCTATAGGTCCATTGGAATTATTCTTTATGTCGGTGGTGGTACTTGAAATGGTAAGGTCACTTACATTTGGATCTCCACAAACACCTCACAAGCGACACCTACACTTGGAGTTTGTTGTTGGTGTACTCTTCGAAAATTCACATGTTTCTCAAAATTATATAATTTTATGCAATACTTATGTAATTGATAAGTTTGAACAATGATTTGTCACATATAATTAAGTTGTGCCATCAGTTATCAAGTATCAAGGCTCACACCTATCAACTCATACTTCCCAATCAATGTGGGAAGTATACACCTATCTCAATGAACGTCTCAGATGCCAATAGGGGTTCCACTTCTAGATAACAACCATTACGACAGTTTTATCCATATTCTCTCCCTCTCCTATTTTCAACCTAAAATGAATTGAGATGCAAGCGCCAAAATAATTATTCTAAAGGCTTACTTTACAATATGGGGATAAATGCATTGGCATCAGCTTGTTTTTGAAAATATTTTTGTGTTTCTTGTTTTAAGTTAGGAATCAGTGAACAATCCTCTCCCTAATAAGCCAAAAGAAGTAAGGCTCTATATCTCTTCCTGCTTGACGCATAGATGCTCACAGTGGATTTTGGCAAAGTATGAAGACCTGATGGATCTTAAAGGTGATGTCTGGTTATTTTTTTGAATAAGTTGTGCCTAATATAGAGTATTAAGAGACACTCAATCTGATTATATTCTAGTTATGTTAAAATTAAATTGTATTCCCAAGTTATTTTGCATGCTTCAAGCTTAGTAAGACATGTAAATGTGAAAGTGCTTCAGCTAAGGTTGTGTGGTTATTATTTACCCTTGTCCGACCTACCACGGTGGTAAGACTTTTGATCATTGAGACTTGCACTGCAACCATAATATTAAAAAATTAGATTAAGCTAATTAAGTAATTAGCGATTATGAGCATTATACACTAGGTATACTTATTCAAAATATAACCCAACAGGACCCTTAAGCTAAGTTAAGTCTTCATGCTAAACCAAAATCCGCTGTGAGCAACTAATTGTGTCAAGTAGCAAAAGACATGAAGCCTTTCTTCCTTCATGCTATTTAGGAAGAGGACTCGTCACTAATTTTTCACCAAAAACAGAAAACACAAAAATATTTTGAGAAGTGAGCTGAAGTCAAGTTTATTTATCCCCATACTATAAAATAAGCTTTTAGCGCAATTTAATTGGGCGTCTGCATTTCAATTCATTTTAGTTTGAAAATAAGAGAGGGAGATAATGTGATTAAAACGGCTTTGTCATTTATTATATAAAAGTGGAACCCCATTGATATTTGATGCTATCATTGAGATATGTATACACCTCCATGTTGATTTTGAAGCCTAAGCTTAAGCCGTATGGGTGAACTGAAGGACGTGAACCCTCATGCTTGATAACTGATTGGACCACTTAATTATGTGATAAAACATTGTTTAAATAGATTCATCGCATGAAAATTGCATGAAATTCATATAATTTTGATAATCATTTTAGAAGAGTACAAAGAGTAATGCACTTGAAGTTTTTAAAACTCTTTCCTCTTATAAAATGCTTGTTTATCGCTTGAAGGCGACATAAATGGTCTCGTTTCTATTCTAAACATATATTTTGATGGTTAGTGAAGTTGCAAATAATTTTTATTGATGGCAACCTTAGTAAATAATTTACAGTTCTCCTTGGCACTTTTCTTAATTATCAATGCCTCTCAATTATTTTAGTAAGTGTACAAATCAATTTTTGTTTTCTAATTATATCATGCCTTCTTTTTGTTATTGATGTCACTATTTTCATCAATGGTACTGATGTTATTATTGCTATTATAGGGCTTAATATAGTTACCTTTATTGTTACTGTTATTAATGTCATTAGCATTATAATTATTATAGTCATCATTATTAGTGATATTAGTTGTTATCCTAATTACCATTATAGATTTCATTATTATTATGATTATTATTTATTATCTAAAAGGATATTATTATTGGCTTTAATGATTTATCCATGTGGAGGTTTGAGTTATCTGGTTTCCATTTGGGGTGCTAAACTCATTTCGTTGTCAAGTACATGCTTTCAGGCTTAAATCGAAAAATATTCACATTGAAAGCGTCAAGTAGACTTTGATTCCTAATCATTTGTTTTATGTTACAAGGGGATATGTCACTCTTTCAACCTAGGCGGACATAACTCAACCTTTAATCGCTTCCTTGGGTAATTTTTACATTTAAAGGCGCTCTTAACATTAATTAAAACCCATCATCAGCACTACTTTGATTGAGCTAAACATCAAGCTTCCTATTGCCTTTGTCTAATCCACTCAATTTTCATGTTAAATAACATCTCCACTAAACTTGGTTGTCCTTTATTTTTGTTTGAGTTGCAAAATGGAAAACAAGAATTAATCCTTATTTATCTTTTCCGTTACTTAATAAGTAATCAATCATTAATAGTAATCTATGATTATTGTTTGCACCATTTCAATCATACCACAAGAACCAAGCACTATCAATACCTCTTACTAATATTACAACTCAATTTATGCATTTAAGTTCCTTCTAATTTATCAATTTATTTTCCAAGTTTACTATGGCAAGTTATTTCAAAAATCCTCGCATTTGCACTTTCCTCTAAAATTTTCTTCCTCAACCTCACTCCTTCCCTCCACCATAACTGCATCCAACCCACACATATACACATACAATCACCCAGTCTACCCTAATTTATTCAAAACATAATCGAAGATCCTCAAAATTGAATTCAATCGAATTACATATGCATAACTCGACAACTCATGCTTAGTGATAAGTGCTTAGTGTATACATCATTTTAGGGTCATTTTGCTATATTTTTAGGGGAATTATGTGTTTTAAGTTACCATTTATATTCCTATTCTTGATTTATGCTTACATATGGTTGTTTGATATGTTTTACAGGATTTTAGGCCATTTTGAACCAACATTTGACCCTCATTGGATGTATTTTGACCTCCCCTCATGGACACCTATATGATACTATGCCTGTGGAGTAAGAGAAGAGCAGAAATTCGGTTCCATCCAAGATCATGGTCGGATCGTGGTGCCTGCCATGGACCATGGTGAGCTGTGTAACTGTGGCCACTTTGTTTTCCTTCGGCTGCGTGGCTGAAAGCGTCCATGCTTTTCTATAAAACCTTGTTTCTCATTAGCAAGACAGAGAAGGAAGCATAGTTTTAGTTCATTTTCCTTCTTAAAATTTTGCTCTTTAGTTAGGATTTTTAGTTTGCCTGTTATTTTAGTGAGAAATCTTGAGGTGGTTTGAAGCCCTTGGTTGAGGGCTGTCTTTATCAAGCCCTTCCCTCTCAGATTTTCGCTGAATAATTTATTACTTGTTGAATCTTTAATCATGTCTGAGTAGTTTATTTTGTCTAGGGATTTATTCGTTAATGAAAGTGTAGTTGAATCATGTTTATGATTAGACTTGTGCTTTGATTCATGATTGGTTTGATTTCATTTTTATCAAGTGATTTTCATGTTGTGACTGGATTTTTGGCCAAAGTTTGCTTGCACACTTGAAACATTTGAGTGAAAAACTGAATGGTGATATTCGATTGTTAGACTTCTTGATAAAACCTAATGTATCGTCAACTCGAAAGAGAGATTTGCATGTTAGGAGGACTAGAAAGTAATCAAAATTATTTAACTTGGATTAAGATAAATTAGTTTGAAAGAACGACTTTTGCTTAGTTTAGGCAATTTGGTTGATTTCAAAAGAATAGACTAAATTCTGGATAGATTGCAATTCCTCGAAAATATCCGATTAGAGAAAAGCACATGTTTATCATTGTGATCCAATCACCTTTCTTAACGGCATAAATCCCTAGGCGTTTCTTTTAGGTTGAATTTAGAATTGGTAGATTTAAAGTTGTTGAATCAAAACCCCTTGATTTGGTATTTGCTTAGCATATTCTGATAGACAAAGCTCTACAGATTACTTTGGTCACTAAGGATGATCTTTTTATCTACAGTACGACTACCCTTGCGCTTGCGGCAGTGGTCAAGTTTTTGGTGCCATTGGCGGGGACTAATTTGTTAACTATTGAGTTAGTCTTACGAAAGTAACTAAGCGTTTTATTGTTTTTAGTCTTTTTTTTTAATTATTTTTTCTTGTTTGATTGCACTGGTAGTGTTGGTGATAGTGCTTGCAGGAATCTTCCCCGGTTATACGAAGTCCATTCCTATATGAACCCGATCCCACGATCAAGAGGACTTTCTGCTTGAGGAGGAAGAAGCAAAAGATTGAAGTACAGAGACGTGAGGTAAGAAGAATTTCAACAAATATGGCGAGAGAAGGAGGTGACCAAAGAAAGACCCTTAGAGATTTCATTACCCTTAGAGTCCAAGGGTTCACCTAGAGTATTGCTCATGCTAATGTTGATGCGAACAATTTTGAGCTCAAACTGGCACTCATTTCCATGGTGCAACAATCCTAATTTAGAGGAACTCCTTTGGAAGATCTGAATCTACACCTCTTGGTCTTTTAGAGGTGTGTGACATGTTGGAGCCTCATGGAGTCTCCACAGATGCCATTCGATTGTGATTATTTCCCTTCTTATTAAGGGATAAAGCAAGATCTTGGCTACATTCTTTGCCATCGGGATGTATTACCACTTGGAAAGAGTTAACAAGAGCTTTCCTCACCAGGTTTTTCCCTCTAAGCAAAACAACAAGTTTGAGGAATAAAATCACCAACTTCACTCAAAAAGATGAAGATATGCTTTATGAAACTTGGGAGCAGTTTAAAGATTTGTTATTTTTATACCCCCATCATGGTCTTCAACGAAGGATGATTGTCCAAGCTTTTTATAATGATGTGACCCAACCTGTAAGGTCCACTATTAATGTGGTGGCAAGAGGTACCTTGATAAACAAAACTGAAGATGAGGCCTATAACCTAATTGAGGAGATGACACTTAATAATTTTCAATGGTCCACCGAACGAGGCCAATCCAAACGGGTTGAAGGTAAGCTTGGAGTTGATGCACTTACTTTGCTTTCTGCTAAAGTTGATGCTATGACTCAAAGATTAGACTGAATGAATATTAATGTTGTGAATTCTAGTGCCCCTCCCCCATGTGAAATTTGTGGTTCTATCAAGCATGTGACTTTGAATTGTCAAGGTGGGACTCCTTTTTCCCAAGACCCTGGTGAAGCCAACTATGTTCAAAATTTCAACTCGAGACCAACCAATAATCCTTACTCTAGTACCTATAATTTGAATTGGAGGAATCATCCAAATTTCCCATATAGATCTAATCCAAACCCTTCGAATACGCTGATAAGTACCCATACAACATATCATTTTAGGGTCATTTTGATGCGTATTTAGAGGATTCATAAGTTTTATACTTAAATTTTACCCAAAAATTCCCATTTTACGCTTGGATATAGTGCTTTGATGGCTTTTACAGGTTTTGAGACCTTTTTGACTAAGAATTCACTCTTAAAAGTCATCTTTATGACTCACCACGGATGCTCCCAGTCACCATGCCCATGGAAGAAAGAGAAGAACAAAAGAACACCAAGGCAGTGGATACCATGGTCTGCCTATGGTGAAGGCCACGATCCGTGGTGTCTCCATTTCCTATGAGCCTGTTTATTTTCTCGCAGCTTTTCAACTTCCAAGCAGTGTTTAATGTCATTTATATGCGTGGCTGTTCGACTTCCAGTAGCTTTGCTATAAAAGGGGGCTTTCATCCTCATTTCAACACACATCCCATTCCATTCCTTTTCCTCTCTTCAAGTAGATTAGGATTTTATAGAGTTGGGATCAAGTATAAGAAAAAGATTCGCTAGGAAATGGGATCGGTTCTGTAATTGAAAGATTTAAGCATGCGTTTTGGCTGAGCAAACTCTTCTTTCTTCTCTTCTCTTTTCTCTTTAGATTTATCATTTTAGAGTAATTTAATCATGTATGAGTACTTTAATTTTTGTTTAGGAATTTAGTAATTTATTAAAGTATAGTTGGATCATGTTTTAATTTATAGAATTGTGCTTATCTTATCAGGTGTTATTCATGCTACGAGTAGATTTTTTGCCAAAGTTTGCTTGCACACTCGAAACAATCGGGTGAAAAACTAAAATGTGATATTTGATTCTTGGACTGCTTGATAAAACCTAACGTTGAGTCGTTTCGAAAGAGAGATTTGCATGTTAGGAGGACATAGAACGTAATTGAAAATGTTTAACTTGGATTAAGACAAGTCAGTTCGAAAGAACGACTTTTGCTTAGTTTAGGCAAATTTGGTGAATTTTGAAAGAATAGGCGAAATTTTTGGATAGATTGCAATTCCTCGAGATTAACCTATCAGAGAAAAGCACATGTTCATTATTTTGATCCAATCAACTTCCATAACTGCATGAATTTCCTAGGCGTTTTCTCCTTAATTGATTTAAAATTAGTGAATTAGAAGTTGTTAAATTGAAATCCTTTGAATTAGTTATAGTTGTTTCCATATCTTCTTATTTTTATCAATCTAAAGTTTGGATTCGCTTAGCATATCTTGACAGAATATAGCCCAATAGATCAACCTAGTTTCTGTGGGATCGACCTTGATTTGTTACAACGCCACCGTGCACTTGCTGGCCTATCAAGTTTTTGACACCGTTGCAGAGGGCTAGCATCGAATATTGGGTTATTTTTGATAGGTTTGACTAAGCCTTTTGTTTTTCTTTAGAAAAAATAACCAAAAATTGGAAATTAAAACAACTAAAATAAAATTTGAGAAACAATCATGGCCATTTTCCATTTTTTGCAGTTCAAGCATGAATTATTTTGGAAGTATTTTAAGCATTTAAATATTTTTCTTCCTCAATGTGGTTATTGCGTGGGTAAATGGGAAATTTTGGATATTGTTGATAAGGGTGTGAATGGTGAAACCCGTATTCTTTTAGAGTATTGGGGTTTTCATGATTAAAAATGTTGATGAGACATGTTATTTGCTTGAGTGGATTGCTTGGGATTCATTTAAGTTTGAAAAGGTTAGTTGTGTTTCTAGATATTCATTTTCTAATCCTTGTGGATTCTATGCTAGATCTTATTATACTCCTTTTGTTTGGTGTGATCTGTGTAATTCTTTTGACCATGCTACCAATTTGTGTCTTATGCATGCTATGTGTAACCTGGCTTTGCATCACCTATGGATAATACTGATGTTGTCCTGACCTTACATGATTCATCATTTCTTTTAGTTCAGTGCATGGGGCTTGAGGTGCATGAGTCTTTTGGGTTTGTTATTAGGTTTGATGTTATTGATGCATGTTTTGAGTCAGAAGATACTCTTGATGTGGTGTATAATCTAGTTAGCACTCCTTTAGAGGGGTGTCGTTATGAGTGTGTGCATGAGGAGTCTTCTAGCCTTTGTTTTAGTTATGCTTTCCTCAGTCCTCTTTATCATTCCCATTTTTCCCCTAGTGCCACAACCCCCTATTTCCCCTAGTATTCTTCAGATGCGTCCATTGATAATCCTAAGATTTGTGATGCTAATAATGATCTGGGCTATAAGGATAACATATTTAGTATGCTTGGCAGAAATGTTTATAATTTTCTTTCCCTAGGCTACTTCTATGGGTATGATGCCTCCCTTAACTCGTATTGCATGTGCCTAGTGGATAAGCCTAGAAAAATCATGTGGAACACTTTCTTTGCTTTCTCTTTTGATTTTTCTATTGGTTTTGCTTTGATGAAGAGAGCTCTAACTTTCTTTGTTTTATTCATCTTGATGCTCTCTTATTGCTATGCTTGAAAACTCTATGTTGAGGAGTTTGACAAGCTTCTATGTGCCTTGATGATGTTTGATTTAAAGGGCCGAGTCTTGACATCGTGATAGAGTGGTTGATGCTCCATGTGCCTCGATTATTGCGAGGCTGCATAGTTGAGGTGCATTATGCACTAACCTGGTGAGATCATTATGTTTTGTTTTCTTTCTCTTTTTTTACTTTCTTTCTTTTGAATAATAATGCTTTATCTAAGCATGGGTGAAGGATATTTTCTATGTTTTCTATTTCGGTTATTAGTTTACATACTTGTTAGAGCATATAGTTTTAGGTTTCTTTTTTGTTTGCATTAGTGTTTTGTATTTAGTTGCATTTAGATTTGCATTTTATATTTTTATATAGAGATGGCGAGGATTGGTGTGAGATAACCTCCGATGACATGTTTGTTAGGCGAAACAGCTTTCATGAGTATGAGTAGCTTTTGATGTGTAATCCCTTTTGGTGCGAAAATTTTTGAAGGTTTTGTCAATATTTCTTATTTTGACCCTTGTCTTGTTTAAGAACTTTTTATCCCTTAGAGTCCTTAGCACTAATGATGGTACATTATAATTATTTTATGAGCTTAATTGAGACCTTGGTAGATGTGCCGTGGGATTTTGAGCCTTATTTTGACTAATTCATTATATTTAGTCTCATGTTTCTTTTATATATGTGACTCTTCTATGTTGTATCTCTAGAACTTATCTTGAGTCTTGTTCAAAACTACATTAGCATGTGTATAGTTAATGATATGATAGATACGTTTCTTTCTTATGACATTTTAGTCACATAGCCAAATAGCCTACCCTTGTGTTACATATTTATTCCCTTTGCTAGCCCCTTTGAGCTTATATCTGTTTTTGTTGTAATCCCTTCATATTAGCTCTTGGCCAAACACATATTCCTACCTTTAATCCAAGTCTATGGAGCATCACTTCATCTATCTAGTGGGTAGTTTTGGGGATAATTGAGTTTAAGGTGGCTTTGGTATGTTGATTTGTTGAGGAATTGATGATATTGAGCATTTTCTTTGGCTCCCCCTTATTTGGGTTGTGTATATGTATGTTAGGTTGTGAGTTGACAATTGGTAATCTTATGGCTTTCAATAATTGCAATTTTAGTTTCATTTCCAAAAAAAAACAAATTAAAAAAAAGCAAAAAAGTTATGTTGAAGAAAAAGAAAAAAAAGGTCATGTTGTGAAAAAGAAAATGAAAAAAAAACCTAAGTTGTTGGCATTGGATATGTAAATAGCTTGAGTTCCTGTCTTTGTTAACTCATTTCCTATTTCATTCGTTGGGGTATGTTCATTATATTGTTGGGTTTTGGAGTGTTAGTGATTTTCATGGTTTTAGGTCCTTTATTGATTGCTCCATAGTCATTTGGCTAGTAGCTCCACATTGTCCCAAATTCATTTGTCCACATCGTTTCCCTTAACCTTTCTAGCCCACATTACAAGACGTATAAAGTCCTCTTGATTGTCTTGTGCACATTGCATTCTAGTGGTGGAGAATTTGAGAGTCTTTGCAAGTTTATGGTAGGTTGCATCTTTGGAATGAGTCTTGAGTGAACCTATACTATATTTTAAACACATGAGCGAAAGTGATCCACATTTTCCAAAAGTCAGGTTCTAGCGGTCCATTTGGCTCTATTCAATTCCATGTGCTTGCATGACATTCTTTGTGGTTTATTAGGGGTGATCAAGTTTGATATCGAGCTTATGGTCTTATACTTCTTCGAAAACCCTCTCCTACTGGTCTTGAAATGTTTTGTGTACTATTTAGGGTTGCCGTTGATTGATGTTCTTACTTATGATATGTTATGACTTGCCTACTTTAAGGAGGTTGTCATGTTTTGAGTCCTAGATGCATATCCGCCTTTCGGTTTTATCTAGTATTTGCTTGAGGATAAGCAAAAATTTAAGTATGGGTGAGTTTGATAAGTACCCATAGAGTATATCATTTTAGGGTCATTTTTATGCGTTTTTAGGGGATTCATGAGTTTTATGTTTAGATTTTACCCTAAAAATCCCATTTTATGCTCGGGTATATGCTTTGATGATTTTTGCAGGTTTTGAGACCTTTTTGATCAATAATTCACCCTTAAAAGTCATCTTTATGACTCACCATGGATGCCCCCAATCATCATGCCCGTGGAAGAAAGAGAAGCACAGAAGAACACCGAGGCAGTGGACACCACGGTCTGCCCCCTGGTGAAGGCCACGGTCTGTGGTTTCTCCATTTCCTATGAGTCTATTTATCTTCTCGCGGCTTTTCAACTTCCAAGCAGTGTTCAATGTCATTTATACACATGGTTGTTCGACTTCTAGCAGCTTTGCTATAAAAGCGACCTCTCATCCTCATTTCAACACACATCCCATTCCATTCTTTTTCTTTCTTTAAGTAGATTAGGATTTTAGAGATAGGTGAAAGCAAGTAGAAGAAGAAGATTCTCGAGGAGGAGAGATCGGGTTTTGCAATCGAAAGATTCAAGCACTCATTTTGACTGAGCAAACTCTTCTCTCTTCTTTCTTTTCTCTTTAGATTTATCATTTTAGAGTGGTTAGATGTTTAATTTAATTATGTGTGAGTAGTTTAATTTTTAACTAGGGATTTAGTAGTTTATGAAAGTATAGTTAGATTATGTTTTAATCTATAGAATTGTGCTTATCTTCATGATTGGTTTAATTTCATTCTATCAAGTGTTATTCATGTTGTGAGTGAATTTTTGGCCAAAGTTTGCTTGCACACTTGAAATAATTGGGTGAAAAGCTGAAAGGTGACATTTGATTGTTGGACTGCTTGATAAAACCTCACGTTGAGTCGTCTCGAAAGAGAGATTTGCATGTTAGGAGGACATAGAAAGTAACCAAAAATGTTTAGCTTGGATTAAGACAAATTAATTCAAAAGAACGACTTTTGCTCAGTTTAGGAAAATTTGTTAAATTCTAAAAGAATAGGCCAAATTTTTGGATATATTAAAATTCCTCGAGATTAATCGATTAGAGAAAAGCACATATTATCATTTTGATCCAATCAACTTTTATAACTACATGAATTTCCTAGGCGTTTTCTCCTTAATTGATTTAAAATTAGTGAACTAGATGTTGTTAAGTTAAAGCCCCTTGAATTAGTTATAGTTGTTTCCTCATCATTGCATTTTTATCAATCTAAAGTTTGGATTTGCTTAGCATATCTTGAGGGAATATAGCCCAAGAGATCAACCTAGTCTCTGTGGGATTGACCTTGATTTGCTACAATGCCAGTGTGCACTTGCGGGCCTATAATATGCTCCCAATGAATGCTAGACCACCTCCCGATTTCCAAAGGCCTCATTTCCCTTCTCAAGTACCTCAAAATTCCAATTGCCCAAAATGCTAGCTTTTCATCTACGCTCCCAGATAAACTTCCTAGAAGCCCGAACATAACCCTAAGAAGCAATGTAATGCTATGATTTTGAGAGCAGGAAACAACTAGAGGGACCTAAGGGGGTTACCAGCAATGAGTCTTTGCATAACAAGAATA
>NCQV01080128.1:2854-14560 GCA_002740545.1 Lophocereus schottii | reverse complement strand
CCTTCCATTGCTAAGGTGGAACCATTATAAGATGAAAATAAGCCCTCGACTGATGCGACAAAAGCTCCCGAGGTAGAACTAAAACCTCTCCCTTCATACTTGAGGTATAAATTTCTTAGGCCGAAATCTACACATCCTGTGATTGTGAATGCAAGTTTGAATGCATCTCAAATCAACTTTTTTGCCTAGAGTACTTAGGAAGCATTGTAAAGCCATAGGATACACCCTTGATGACTTAAAAGGAATTCATCCTTCTTTGTGTATGCGTCGAATCTTAATGGAGGGCAACCATAAGCCCTCAATTCAACACCAAAGAAGATTGAACCCTATCATGCAAGAGGTGGTGAAAAAAAGAAATTTTGAAGTTGCTTAAAGCCAGCGTTATCTATCCCGTCTCCGATAGTACGTGGGTAAGCCCGGTCCATGTTGCATTTAAGAAAGGAGGGATGACTGTTGCAAAAAATGAGAATAATGAGCTAATTCCTACTAGGAATGTCATGGGCTGGCATATGCATATTAATTATCGAAAATTGAATAAAGCCACACGTAAAGATCACTTTCCCCTTCCCTTCATTGACCAAATACTTGGACGGTTAGCTGAGAACTCATATTTTTGCTACTTAGATGGATATTCGGGATTCTTTCAAATCTGTATCCATCCTAATTACCAAGAAAAACTGCTTTTATATGTCCTTGATATACATAAAGCCAGCATTATCTACCCTATCTCCGATAGTATATGGGTGAGCTCAGTCCATGTTGTACCTAAGAAAGGAGGGATGACTGTTGTAAAAAATGAGAATAATGAGCTAATCCCTACTAGGACTGTCACGGGCTAGCGTTTGTGTATTGATTATCGAAAATTGAATAAAGTCACTCGTAAATATCGCTTCACCTTTCTCTTCATTGACCAAATGCTTGAATGGTTGACTAAGAACTCATATTTTTGCTACTTAGATGGATATTCGGGATTCTTTCAAATCCCTATCCATCCTAATTACCAAGAAAAAACCACTTCACATGTCCTTATGGTACATATGCTTGCAGAAGGATGCCATTTGGATTATGCAATGCCCCTGTCGCATTTCAACATTGTATGATGGCTATTTTCTCTGATTTTATTGAAGACATAATGGAAGTCTTTATGGATAATTTTTCTATATATGGTGCAACTTATAACCAATGCTTGAATAAGTTATCTAAGGTTTTGCAAAGATGTGAAGATGTGAATTTGGTCTTGAATTGGGAAAAATGTCATTTTATGGTGCAAGAGGGGGTTGTCCTTGGTTATGTTATGTCTAACAAAGGCATTGAAGTTGACAAAGCAAAGGTAGAGGTGATTGAAAAATTGCCTCCACCAACTTCTGTAAAAGGTGTGAGGAGTTTTCGCGAACAAGTTGGTTTTTACCGATGGTTGATAAAGGATTTTTCAAAAATTGCAAAACCTCTCACCCAATTGCTTATCAAGGATATGCCTTTTGAGTTTAATAAATAATGCTTGAGTGCTTTTCATAGGTTGAAAGAGGCATTAATCACGGCTCCAATTATGTAAGCTCCAAATTGAGAGCTACCTTTTGAAGTAATGTGTGATGTGGATGACTATGCAGTAGGCACCGTTCTTGGCCAATGAAAGGACAATAAGCCATATGCCATATACTATTCGAGCCACACTCTTGACGGGGCTCAAGTGAATTATGCCATAACAGAGAAGGAATTCTTAGCGGTTGCCTTTACCTTGGAAAAATTTCGATCTTACTTGATGAATTCTAATGTCATTGTTTTTAGAGATCATGCCGCTTTGAAACATTTAATGAAGAAATCCAGGTCCACACCCCAACTCATCCAATAGGTCCTTCTTCTTCAAGAGTTTGATTTGGCGATCACAGATAAGGTCGAGTTGGAGAATGTAGTTGCCGATCATCTATCTCGCCTAGGCCGCGAGGTTACTCCTAGTGAAGAGCTCCCTATTGATGATTCCTTCCTCGATGAGTAGCTATTCGCTATTTTCCAACAAGCTACCCCATGGTATGCTGATTTGGTTAACTTCAAGGCGTGCAGAGTGTTACCTCTAGGTTTGTTCTACCAACAAAGAAAGAAGTTCTTTACGTATGCCAAATACTATGTGTGGGAAGAGCCTTTTCTTTACAAGCTGTGCAGAGATGGGATTTATAAAAGATGTTTGCCTGAAGATGAGGTCTGTAGTGTCTTGCACCATTGCCATGCTTCAATTTATGGTGGCCACTTTGGGCCAAATAAAATGATTGCAAAAGTATTCTAAGCAGGCTTATATTAGCCCACACTCTTCAAGGACACAAGGAAATTTGTCTCGACTTGTGGTACATGTCAGCGAACAGGGAACATTTCCAAGAGGCATGAGATGCCTCAAAAGTGGCATACTTGAGGTGGAGTTGTTTGATGTATGGACAATTGACTTCATGGGTCCCTTCCCTTCTTCCGATAACAACCTTTACATCCTTGTGGCAATTGAGTCTCTAAGTGGGTGGAAGCTATTGCCACCATAATAAATGATTCCAAGGTTGTCCTTAAGTTTCTCAAGAAAAATATTTTCATAAGGTTTGGTATGCGTAGAGCTTTTCTAAGTAGTAATGGCACACACTTTTGCAACAAGCCTCTTGGGTCACTATTGAAAAAATATGGGGTATTTCATAAGATTACTACACCTTCCTATCCCCAAACAAGTGGGCACGTGGAGCTCTCGAATAGAGAATAGAAGAGCATATTGGAGAAAATGGTGGATCGATCCCACAAAGATTGGTCTTTTAAGCTTGATGATGGTCTCTGGGCTTACCGCACCGTTTATAAGACTCCTTTAGGCACCACTCCATACTGGTTGGTGTTTGAGAACTCTTGTCACTTGCCGGTAAAGATGAAATATAAGGCATATTGGGCCATAAAGACACTTAATTTTGATCATAAGGCAGCCGGCGAATGGAGATTCTTGCAAATAAACGATCGAGATGAACTAAGGTTGGCGACCTATAAGAGTTCATGTATTTATAAAGAGCGAACTAAGAAATGGTACAACAAACATATCATGAAGAAGAGGTTTGAAAAAGGTGACATGGTCCTATTATTCAACTTAAGATTGAGATTATTTCCGGGCAAACTGAAATCCCGATGGTCGGGACTATTGACGGTCACCAAAGCTCAAGCTAGTGAAGTAGTTAAAATATGGAATGAGGTGACCGGTGCGTTCATAGTTAATAAGCAGCAATTAGAACCATATCTTGTGGGACAACCTATTGATAAGGTAAATGTCCTTACACTCACTGATTCGGACCAAGCCTAGAAGTAGGGTCAAGCTCTTGACCTTAAAAGAGAGCTTCTTGAGAGGCAACCCAGGGCCCTTTTTCTTTTCTTAGTTTTGATTTTCATTACTTTTGTAGTTGGTATGAAAAGAAAGGAAAAAAAACGAAAGAAAAACGAAAAAAAAGAGAGAAGAAAAGAAAAGAAATAATAATAATAAGAAACAATAAAAAAATATATTTATATAAAAAATGTTTGGCACCACGGCAAAGAAGCTTAGCACTACGGCCATGGGGTGCCAAACTAAAAAAAACAAAAGAATTCTGGTGTCAGAAGACACCACGGTCAGACCTGGTGCACCTTACGATCTGTGGTGACCTGCTATGGCCCGCGATAAAGGGTTTTGACTGCAATGACCCCTCATTTCTCATAAATTCATCTTGTTCTTCGAGCTTCTCTCTCTCCACCTTCATTTTCTCTTTCTAAAACCACCATAGCTAGAACCTTGAATCCTCCTTTATTTCTTCTTATTTTTCCTCCATTTTTACTCAAAATTCATCCTTTCATTTACACTCTCTTTTTCTTCCATGAATTTCATCTCATTCTTCTTCTTCTTCTTCTTCTTCTTCTTCTTCTTCTTGTTCTTGTTCTTCTTCTTCTTCTTAAACTCATCTCACTTTCACCCATCCACAATAACCATCTTCTTCTTTCTCTATTTCTTCTCCTTTTTACTTAAAATCTTCATTTTCTTTCTCAAATTTGAATTTTTAGGATTTTAGTTTCAATTTTTGTTTCATTTTGCAACAATGGCACCTACTAAGAGACAAAGCAATACCAAGGAGGTTGGATCCTCAAGTCAAGCACCAACCCAACCTCAAAGGACATCCCAAACCTCTACCAATGCATGTACTCAAGGTAATATTCCTCACCCCCTTGCTTTGACAAATCCTAATCATGTTACTAGATGTAACTGTTTGAATGAACGCGTGGCAACTCAATATAATGATGAGGAATTATTAGGATGATTAGGAATTTTAGACGATATTAGGTGGTTGTTTGCACGAGGTGGTATGAGACACTTCATTGAAATAAAAGAGCATACATACCGGGACCTGACCCTAGAGTTCCTAAGTACACTCCATGTTGAGATCACTAGAGGGTCTCAATGTCAAGCAGGGTACATTTCGTTTTATTTGCAGGGACAATAGTACGAGTTGAACCGACATGTCTCACGCGAATTCTTTAACAATATATTTGATTTTTCACCTAGTATGGATTTACCGAACTGTCATGTCTCACGCGAATTCAACCTAAATACATTTTGGGGTGAGCTTTTGGGGAGTGTTAGGTACAACACTAGTTCATCCAAGTGCACACATATTAGAAACCCTTATATTCGTGTAGGTCAGCATATCCTGGCTTGTTGTTTCTTTGCTCGGGATGATAGTTTGAATGTCCTGAGATTATCTGAGCTGTATTTCTTATCATGTATGCTTAACGATGTCCAGCTTAGCCCCAGTTCGTTTTTGTCTAGGCAATTGTATAGTGCTACTTTTAGCACTAAGGGTAGGATAGTCATCAGTGGGATTATGACTACTATTGCTAGATTTTTGGGTTTTGAGCGCAACCCTGAGGATAGAGTCTCTGGGCTCGAGTGGCGTGATCAAGCCGCCTTTGAGATTATGAACTTTTGTAGAGTAGAAGCTAGGGGTTTATGTTGGATTTACCTTGGGGATTGGCCTTTTCCGCTTCCCAAGGTCCATCGCACCACTTTACTTCACCGGGCTAACCTTTATTAGGTACCTTGGGATGCCGAGGTTGTTCAACCCGTACCCTACCGTCAGCCTCCTCATTCTAGTTAAGCAGGACCTTGTTCTTCCTCTCAACCACTCTTACTAACTATGGCGACCTCCAAGCCACCCTTGGGTCCATTCAGGAGGAGCAAGTGTCCTTCCGAGCTTTTGTTACTTCTGAGAGCGTAGGTCTTTAGGACTTTGTTCAAGAGCGCCAAGACGAGCTTCATGGCATGCTTGCTACGTAGACTCAATATTTCCAAGACTACAGAGCATGTTTAGAGACCTGGTGGGATTGGTATATCTCCTATAGCCAACCACCGTATCCTCCTCCACCACCTCCTTTTTGATATCTTTTTGCTTCTCCCTTTCCTTTTTTCTCTTATGTGCCTACATTGAAGGCAATGTGTGATTCAAATATGGGGGAGTTGCATAGATTATTTGGCACCTAACGCCTTATTTGATTTGGTGTGGCTGTGTGTTGTACATATTATATATGATAGTTTTTGGAGTTTTTATTGTAAGTTTTAGCTTTACTTGGTTAGCAGCATTTTAAGACATGCATTTAGTTTTCTTTTCACTCTAGGTAGCATTTTAGTTTTTTTTATTAGTTTCTTCTTATAATTCTTGCATTTTCCTTGCGTTATTATTAGGAGCATGCATAAAAAAATGAAAAGAAACAAAGGGGAAAAATTCTCTGATGATGACCTTTGTAGACTAGGTAGACTTTTTTAGTTTAGTTTGATCCTTGGGTTCGCCCAATTGTGCATAAAATGTTTAAGAATGAGTTTTCAAAATAGGCTTCATCTTTTGGCTGTAACTTGGGTTGAGTGCGAGTTGATTACCCCATAACTCTTTACATGAACTTTGGCATGCGTTTACTAATGAGTTGGTTATGACCTTGGTAGATGTCCCATGAGGCTTTTAACTTTTAAAGACTATTTATCAATTTAGTCTCATGTTTCTTTCATGTGTGACCCTTCCTTTGCATCATATTTCTAGAACTTGCTCTGACTCTCATTCAAGATCACATTTCACATATATATTTAGATAATATGATTGAGACATTTCTTTGATTTGTTAAACCCAACGGCCAAACAGTCACCTTTGTTACATATTATATTCCTTACTAACCCCTTTGAGCTTATATCCATTTTTCTTGATTTGAACCTCCTATTATAGCCTATGGCTAAATGATTATCTCACCGTTAAGCCAAGGCTAGAGGAGCATTTCATTCTCTTGTATTAAGTTTGATTGAGAGCTAGTGAGGAGTGTTGAGATCTTTTAGTGGATATTGGTTGTTTGGTGAAGGGATATGTGATATTGCTCGGAAAAAAAAAAAGAAAATCCCTTGTTCTTTTTGTATAAAGCTTAGAGAAGAGCTGGAATTCAAAGTTTGGTATGGATTTCCCTTGGATAACTATTTTGAAAAAAAAAGGAAAAAAATGAGAAAACGAAACAGAAAAAAAGAAAGAAAAAAGAACACAAAAAAAAAAACAAAGGTGAATAATAAAAAGAGTGTTAGCCTAGTTGGAATTGTCAATTTTCATAGTCTTTCAACTCTTTATTTCTTCAAATTGAAAATGTATTTTGTTGATTTGTATTGGTTTAGGGATGATGTTGTAATGATGCATTGGAACTGTTTAGCTATTAGTCTATGGCTTCTAACTGCACATTTCCAAAATATTTGTTCTCCTCTTACCTTTACTCATGACCCCATTACAACCTTATGAAAGACCTCATGATTGTCTAGTGTGTTTGAATTTTAGTGATGGCGAATTTGAGAGTCTTGTCAAGCTTATGGTAAATTTGAGTTTAAGGAATGAGAATTGAGAGAGCCTTTTTATATATATTTTTTCAAGCACATGATTGATGAGTGCCACATAACTATAGTGAGGTTCTACTGGCCTTGCTAGCTTCATTTGTTTCATATATTGAATGATTGTATTTGATGATTTGCGGGGATTAATTTAAATTTGGCATTGTGGTTCATCAAGTGGTTTTCAAACTTTTCATTCCCTAGTCTCTTTGCTAAATGATTTTTGCATCTTTTTGGGCTAACTTTGAATCGGCTTTACCATTGAAACACTGCCTATATCTATCTTGAGGAGGTTTTCGTATAATTTTTGGGTTTAGCATTGCTTAGGGACAAGCAACAATTTAAGCATGAGAGAGTTTGATAAGTGCTTAATGTATACATCATTTTAGGGTCATTTTGCTACGTTTTTAGGAGAATTATGTGCTTTAAGTTGGCATTTGTACTCCTATTCTCGATCCATGCTTGGGTATGGTTGTTTGATTGTTTTGAAGGATTTTAGGCCATTTGGACCTAGCATTTGACCCTCATTGGATGTATTTTGACCTCTCCCATGGACACCCATGCGATGCTATACCCGTGGACCAAGAGAAGAGTAGAAATTCAGTTCCAGCCAAGACCATGGTCGGACCGTGGTATCCGCCACAGACCGTAGTGAGCGGTGTAACTATGGTCTCTTCATCTCCCTTCAGCTGTGTGGCTGAAAACATCCATATTCTTCTATAAAATCTCATTTTTCAGCAGCAATAAAGAGAAGGAAGCATAGTTTTAGTTAATTTTCTTTCTCAAAATTTGCTCTTTAGTTAGGATTTTTAGTTTGATTGTTGTTTTAGTGAGAAATCTTGAGTGTGAGTCCAGTTTTGAGGCAGTTTGAAACCCTTGGTTGAAGGCTACCTTTGTTAAGCCCTTCCCTCTCAGATTTTCACTGAATAATTGGTTACTTGTTGAATATTTAATCATGTGTGAGTAGTTTATTTTGTCTAGGGATTTATTTGTCAATGAAAGTGTAGGTGGATCATGTTTATCATTAGAATTGTGCTTTGATTCATGATTGGTTTGATTTCGTTTTATCAAATGATTTTCATGTTATGAGTGGATGTTTGGCCAAAGTTTGCTAGAAATTGAAAGGTGACATTCGATTGTTAGACTGCTTGATAAAACCTAACATAGCGTCGACTCTAAAGAGAGATTTGCATGTTAGGAAGACTAGAGAGTAATCAAAATTATTTAATTTGGATTAAGAAAAATTTGTTTGAAAGAATGACTTTTGTTTAGTTTAGGTAATTTGGTTGATTTTGAAAGAATAGACTAAATTCTGGATAGATTCAATTCCTCGAAACTATCTGATTAGAGAAGAGCACATGTTTATCATTTTGATCCAATCACCTTTATTAACTGCATAAATTTCTAGACGTTTCTTCTAGATTGAATTTAGAATTACTAGATTTGAAGTTGTTGAATCAAAAACCCTTGATTTAGTATTTGCTTAGCATATTCTGATAGTTAAAACTCAGTAGATTACTTTGGTCCCTGAGAACGACTGCGACTACCCGTACACTTGCGGCATTTGTCACTTGGCCCTCAATTCCACCATGAACACCTATAACCTAAAATTTCTTAAATTCTCAAATTCAATATAATAACCATGAATTCATACAAATTACATTCATCTAACATAATAAGCATGAGTTCAACTTCCAATCCACTATTGAAACAAGTCAAAAAGGAGTTGGAGGGAGGAGTGGCAACCATCGGAGGTGCAGATGTTGGCGATGATTGCTGGGATGTCACAGCAGCCGACAGCTAGCCCTAGAGATGGTACATGGTGCTGGCATGGGGTTGGGCTGTGTGAACAACAAGGGGCATGAATTGCAAGGGAATAGGGGGTCACTAGGTAAACAAAAGGAACAGGGGATTGTGGCGGAGACTATTTGGGGGGGGGGAGATAGTTTTGTTTTATAATTTTTGATTTTGATTCCATCCATATTACGTTTAGATATTTCTTGTTTATTATTTTCTCCCCTCTTTTTTTCTTTTCGTAAAATAACGACCATTTTTAACTAACAAATATTTGAGCTAAAAATTAGGCTAATATTTAGCCTACTATTAGTATTTTATGATTTATGAGGAAGAACTATAAATCAGAAACTCTACCCATTGTGATTAACATGGATTTTGGTATTTATCAATATTTCATTTATTTGCATTATGGTTTAACTTACATAGCATAGGTGAGTTAATTGTAACATGTCCTTGAAAATTATAACTTTTACTCACAGTTATAAAAAGGCTTATTTTTATTTATTTGTTTATAAGTTTTGAATGATTTTATACATATCATGATTAAATCTTATTTTCGAAGCCACTTTGTCGTTTTATCCTACAATTGCATAAATATATCAAATGTTAAATTGAAATTTGATGCCCAACTTAATTAATGTAAATGCAGATGAACCAAAGTGCTTTGTAGGGTTAAGGTTTGGGCTATTACAATAAAACTTCAAACTTCAGTCACATTATTTGGACAAGGCCAATTTTGAATGGCCTCAACATTTTTTTGGGGTCTATTTTTAGTTTTCCATTATGGATGACATAATCTTGGTGCACCAATAATTGCTTGCCAAAGTCACACTTTTTCCAATTAAGGCGGAGTTGATGCTTTTGCAGTAACTCAAATACCATTCTTAGATGGTCATTCCAAGTACAACTTTAGATCAAAATGTCATCAAGATAAACAATGAAAAATTAATCAATGAAAGGTTTATTAACTATATGAATGTAGTAGGGGATACAAAGCCCAAATGGCATGACTAGCCACTTAAACAGACTCCTCCTTTTCTTGAAAGTCATCTTCTAGGAATAACTGAATTTCAAATCTGACTTTGTGAGGTAATGGGCATGCTTTAATTAATCAAGAAGGTCATTTATTCTGAGGAGTGGATAATGATTTTTCACTATGATCTTATTCAAGGCGCGATCAATGCATATACGCCAACCGCCATCCTCTTTGGGAATAAGAACCACTGGCGATACGCAAGGTGAACTGCTTGGTTTGATAACTTTATTTTCAAGCAACTCAGACACTTGCTTCTTTATCTCACCACTTTCTACCACATAATTAACTTTGGTAGTGATGAATCTAAATAACCGGATCACATGTTTTACTTCTCTCTTGGTGGTAAAACTCCTTTTTTCAGAAAAGACACCTGAAAGTTCCGCACACATTTTCGCTAACTCATTTTTGTTTTTGCTTTAGAACAACTTATCAGTGGCAGTTGAGTTGCGCTAACAACGTTACCTAAGGATTGTTTTTCTAGTCCTATGGACCCTTCATTTGTATAAATTTGTATAAATAATAATGCAAACTTTCATCGATGGGTTAATCATTCTCCTAGCTTGACATGCGGCGATTAAATTAGCATTTTGCTTTGTCCTTTCACTAGTCAGGAGATACTTCCTTCCCTCTTTGATGAACTAGAATCTTTAGGCTCTATCGATAATATATGGCCTCCCAATCACATAGGTAAGAACTTCTAAGAATCACTTGACATATATCAAAAGGAACTACATGACAAGTCACTTCATCGATAAACTGGCTTGTTGCGGTGAACTTGAATGTGCATCGTTCACTAACTTGGAGCCCCATAGCTTTATGGATCCAACCAAGTGGTATGATTTTTGATGATGGGTCATTGATACTCCCAACTTTTTGACTAATTATTTGGGGATGAGACTCCTTTGACTTGTAGTGTCCACAATAGCACAAATAAGCTCAAGTTTCGCTTGACTCTTGAAAATGAATAACCCTTCTCGTTCATCAGGTTGGGTTATTGACTCTAGACCTATAAGGCCCGCGTACCTTGTTTTTCTGTCAACCTGTTCGTAACGCTTTTGTACGTCATAAAAACCTATTTTATTTAACGATACGAGTTAAATTAATTATTGACATGCTTATGGAGCAATGATTTTACCAAAAAGAATATTTTTGTCGCCAGTAATAATATTATTATTATTAGTTTTGAAAATCCTTCAATGATTTCTAATAAGTGCTCTTAATGGTTATTAACGAGTATTAAATCGATTAGGAACCCGAATACGATTAGGTTGTTAACCTTAGAAATAGTTCGATATTTCTTAAATCGAACCGGGCCGTATTTGGGAATAAGCAATCGATGAAATATTATATTATTGATTTGGGTTTAGAATTCAGGTTACGAATTAGACTAGCGGTATCGAGCATGAATCAGTTTAGACCAAAAATAAACGAAAGAGAGTAGGGAGGGGCAAATTAGTAAATTCGCGCGTGACCCCCCTTCTTCCTCCACCTGTCGCCGACCCCTCTGACAGTCTCTCTTTCTCTCTCTGCTGCCCGTCTTCTTCTTCCTCCTCTCCTCCTTCATTAACGTCACTTCCAAGCTCAAAGCCCAGCAGATTTTTGCCCCACACAACCGCAAATTCCACCAATCGTCCTCCCCTACGAGTTAACCTTCATTTAGAGCTAATCTAGGTCGATTTTCGAAGCTCCTTGCCACGTTTATGGAGGGTTTTAGACGTCGAATTGAACGTCAAATGCATGCCCAGGTAAGGCCATGCAATTTAGCTTCTAGTTGCTTTCAATCTTCTATAAATTGGGGTGAAAATTTATATCTACAAACACCCAATTCAACCTCAAGTTGATCACTGAAATTAGGCTTATTTAGGGTCTAAATTAGTGGAGTTCGGGTGTGAGTCAGTGTTGTTCGTGTGACCAGAGGGCAAGGCCAGATTTTGGAGATGTTCGAAGTACCTAAGGTCAAGTCGGACAAGTCCACGATCGAACACTAGCTTGG
>NCQV01080117.1:0-14651 GCA_002740545.1 Lophocereus schottii | reverse complement strand
CTCATATCCCCAAATACATAAGTATAATAAATATAATACAGTCTTTCATAACAATGTCGGAATCATAATTAGCTACAAATTAGATAGTAAAATAGAGCAATACAATGCAAAGAATAGCATGACGCTTGTGAAATCTCTAGTCCAATATGTGTAATATAGAGATATAGTACCTATAGGCTAAGTACATAATATGTAGGAAATTTTGAATGCTACTCCAACCACTAAATGCTCGCCTAGGACATACAAAAACAAGATTAGTAGGTGTAGCCGGACACCTGTAATCATAAAAAAGTCACACTTGCTGTGCTGATACAAATTATAGTACAAAGCATATCACATCCCATTATCCACCAAAACTAAGTGTTCAAAATCAAGGAGCAGGAATAAACTTTGATGCACACAATTCAAGTTCTGCCTTAATAAATTCCCTCGATTGCACAAACAAGGGCTATGAGGGAATGCACTCCAACTGACTTTCTTCTTTGGAGAAGAAAGGGAACTATGAGAAGAGGCACTCAAATATATACTTATGGGCAAAGCCCAAAAGCCAATGAACATAAACCAGAGGCATATACCCAACCTCTATACAGGGTAAGCAACATACTAAGATAAGATAATTCCTAGATAAAAGCTACCTTAAGATGGATGAGCAAAAGGAATCCCATGTAATGAATTAGCATCATTCAAAAATTAAATAAGAAGAGATTTTTCGAATATCAAAATTAGAGATGAAGTTTAGGGTAGCTGAATATAGCAAACACTCAGTAAAATTCATGATGAGTTTCATATGAAATTAAGTGGTTTATCTCTCGATGCCATCATATAAATGGAAATAAAATAGAGAAAAGGCAAAATTTTACCCAATTGTCTGAAGTTCAATATTCAATTATGGCCAAAATTAGCAAATACTTTCAGTAGAGGCGTGTGTTCGAAAGCTAAACCTTTGTAGCTGAAAATCAACAAAGTGAAACGAATGAACCCAACTTACCTAAGGCCCGTAGTAGAAGCATCGATGGGGATATTGCTCTTCTTCATGGTAGATTCGGCGAGAAAAATGTTGGAATTTCCCGTCAGCAATAATGCTGGTACGGATTTGTCTGGGTTAATGACTACGAGCATCTGGTCAGGGAAGTAGCAGATTAGAACATACAATTGTCATAGGGATCACCGGTAGAAAACAAGGGTGAGGGCAAAGAAGGTTAGGATGGATTTTGGTGTTTTTTCACCATAACAGTTCAAATTTGGTATAAGTTATGTCTAAAGAAGAGCAAGGAAAGGCTGAAGGGACAGCGACATTAACACATAACAACTTCAAGAAAACTTGAAGGACCATTGCCCCCCCTCTTTCTCACACACACACTAGAGAGATCTTTCTCTCTCTAAAGATGTCATCCTATCATAGCCAATTATAACTTGTGCGCTTGTATGAGGAAAAACCCCAAACCGGTAGAAACTGAAAACTAATAAAATGAACTAATGGTTTGATTAATCAAATCGAAAAGTCAGTAAGTTATTTGGTCATATCTCGATTCGAAATATTGGATGCTAGCGATTAGCCAAATCAATTTAATTTTCTATTTAGATAATGATTTCAATTTTTTTGCACCCTCATCTGTCATTTACGGATAGTGTATCTAGTTCCACTATGGAATTTAGATTAGGGTGTTAATTATTTAGTCTAGTATCTCTTTGATTGTTAATATTTAAGACTTCTTATGGGTGGCTATTATAGGCCTTTAGAAGTATAGTTACCCAATGAGTTTTTTTTAAAACATTGTTTTATTTTAGGTAAAACATTTTATTAATTTTGATACAAATGAAAATATGTTGTTTTGTTACTCATAACATACGGACAAATCAATACATGGCTATTTTTTGACCAAAAGATTAATAGAACTTTTCTGTTTAATGCTTTTGGTTAACTAGTGAATTGAATCGAAATAATAGGTTAATTGATATCCATTAATCGATTCACTCAATTTTGGTTCTGATTCACATTTTTGTAAACTAAGAAATTCGATTAACTGAACCAAAATTCTCTAAACTAAATTGAACCAATCCCTACTTATCTTACTCTTAAGGGTTCGTGTTATGGAATGCCATCCATTTTTAGAATGGTTAAAACAAAGCTAAGTTTTTCTTCTGAATGGAGGCTAAGATGGTGGTTAAGTAATAATCATTTTCCTCTATATTGACGGATAAAAATAACATTTGTCTACATGTCAATCGGGGTATATGAAAGTACTTTGTTGTTCAATTGTGCTCCTGATGACCATATTGTAAATCTATTGTAATCTTTGTAACCATTATATTTCTTTCTTATGAGATAAGAGAATTTGAGAGAACACACTTGTAAGTAAGGAGGTCAATGGAAGTGTTCCTCTCCTTAAGAATAACTTTAGGTGAAACTTCTTAGAAGAAATTTGGACATCATGTGTTCCTTGCAAGGTAAGAGAATTGGAAGAGCTCACCTATGAGGAAGAGGGTTAGCTAGGGAGTTATCTTGAGTAAGAAGTACTTCAATCAAAATTGTTCTAGAAGTACTTTGGATGAGTGTTGTCAAAGTCATCGTGAGGCGGGGATATTAATGCAAGTGGTTGAAATCCTAAGGAAGTTAGGGAGACCATCCCCAATTGGTTTGGTTGAACTTTAATACATACTACAAAGTGATTTATTTTTTGCTCTTACTATTCAGTTAAGCATCCACGATTAACTTTAGTGTTTATTACCTATAGTTTTATATTACATTTTTTTTCAAAGTTTGAATTTGTTATTTTTTTTATCACCCTATTCACCTTCTTCTAATGCGATCTACCCTACGTTTGTCATTAGTCAAGTCTCTAAGGAGCTCTAGAATGTCCCAGGATATTTTAGACTGCTTAGGAACCACATAGAATACGCTAGAATATTCTAGAATATTCTCGAACCTTTTGGAGTGTCTAGGACCTGTCGGAGTATTCTAGATTGCACAAGAATATTATAGAATATTGTATATAATGTTCCATATGATCCTAGACTTCTAAATATCTAGGGTATTTCTATGGAGAATTCTAACGGTTTAACATTAGCCTTTATATTAAATTGATCTCCAATGTCCATTAAGGAGGTTGATGTGTATAACTGTAGGTATGCCCCCAAAAGGGGCAAATTTGTACATTAAGCATTTCCAAGTGCGATACAAGGCATTCTCCCAAACTTCCTTGTGTCCTCTCTTTACTAGGTTCCCTTGAGTGTGTGTGTGTGTGTGTATATTTACTGAGCTTCTCAAGTCTAAGTTAAATATTACTAAAGCTTACTAGTAAACTAAGGAGGAGTTTTGAGTAAATTTGCTAGCGCCATAAGGGTTTGACTTTGTGTGAATTAATCAACCCGTGACAGCTGGTATCAAAGCTCGGTTTGGGAAATCACCATAACTTTAAGTGTGACCAACGCCAGCAACCCTCAACAAGGTGGCAAGAAGGGCAAGGACAAGAACAAGGATGTGGCAGCCCTCGTCAAGGAAAATAGACAAGATCAACACTTCCACGTTCACAAAAATGGGTAGGGACGATGATATGGACAAATGTATTAAAGAACTCAAGTATGAGGGGGACATAAAAGACCTTTGGGCATGGATGCAAGTAGCAATGAACTCCATACTAACTGCCTTTAATAAGGAGATTCAAGCCCGTTGAGCATCGAAAGCCACCAGGGATAGTGAACTCCAAGCTTTTAAGGTCAAAGTTGAGGCCTACAAGGCAATTGTCTGGGCTTTTGAGGCCCAAATCACGGTGTGAATGGCCATGGTGGGCAATGCTGGACCCATCTAAGTATTCGTCACTCCAAAGGAGAATGCACCAAGGCCTCTTATTTTCCTCAGAGCTAGGAGTGGAAGAGCAATCGACAACTTTGTTTGGAGACTCAAGGTCTATTTTGCAGAGATAGGCATCCAACATGGCGCTCAAAAGGCGAGCAACACTGCTTTCTCCCTTAATAATATTGCCCTTGTTTGGTAGGGCCGCAAGTGTGATGACATCAGGAGAGGATTTGATCCCATGAACATGTGGAACGAATTCAAGAAGGAGCTTCAGAAGCAAATCTACCCTGAGGCTACTGAATATGAGGCTACAACCAAGCTTTAATGCCTTCAACATAACGATTGTCAAATTTAAGAGTATGTTAACGAGTTCCAAGAGCTACTCTTGAAGATTCCGATTATAGGGGAGCACGAAGCACTTTTCTGTTTCTTTAATGCCTTTTAGGGATGGACCACGATGGAGCTGAAGAGCCATGGGGCAGCAATTGCCACCACTGAATCATTGCTCGAGTTTAAGGATGAATCCTCAAACGTATGAGATATAAAGATCTAGAAAGAGGGATCACTCTCCCAAGAGGGACTAGACATTGAGAGACAAAGATAGCAGGAAGAAGGATGAATCTTCCGAGGCGAAGATTTAATGCTCCTTTACAATGAGCCTCATCGGGTTTTTGAGTGCTCGAAGTGTGGTAAACTTGCTGCTCTTGCGATGGAGAAAGAGAGACAAGAAGAAGAAAGAAGGGTCCACTTAATGACATTTCTAAGTTCCATCCAAACAAAGGTAAGATATTAACTCAGTGGCCATATAGATGTAGTTAAAGGTAAGAAACTCCAAGTTACAATGAACACCATAAGGCACTTTATGTATATGGAAAAATAGCTTGCTGATGGGATTAAGCTACCTTACAAAAAGGAGAAGGGCTATGTTAAAAGAGTCAATACAAAGGGCTTTCCAATCTATAGAGTTGCTAGGGGTGTGAACATTTAAATTGGGCCATAGAGAGGTAAGGTTGACATAACTATCATTGTCTTTGATGATCGAAAACTCTATTTGGGAATGGACTTCCTTGGCTCGGTGAAGACATTCATAGCCCCTATGTTAGTACCTTGTTTATCAGGGAAAAGGCAAGGTCATGTAATACCCATGAGGCGAGATGCTAAGAAGGGAAGATTGTTAACTGCCATTCGATTCTCGAAGAATAAGGAGTCGGATTTCTTGGCCACCCTTAAGAGGGATGAGGGGCCTAAGGGTTTCACGACACCTAAAAGATTGATGTGTCGATAGTAAAACACAACACAACAACCTAACTAAGTGGAAAAGACAATTCTTTAAGTAAGGCAACTCAAGAATCAAGCATATGAAGAGGCAAAGGCAACAAAAATGGTGCTCATATAAGTAGGGAGAATTTCGTGGGTCAAGTCTATGGAGAGTTTTACAATGTTCTCAGAATGCAATGGACTCCTTTAAATATGCTATAACTTTCTAGAATGTTCTTGAACCTTTTGGAGTGTCTATGACTCTTTGGATTATTCTAGGTTGTGCTAGAATATTCCAATACTCTTTAGAATGTTCCACATGATTCTACACTTATAAATACCTAGGATACTTGTATGGAGAATTCTAGATGCTTAATATTAGCTATTAGATCAAATCGATGTCCACTACCCATTGAGAAGATGGATGTGTATATATACCCCTAAGGGGGCTCATTTGTACATCAAGCATTTCCAAGTGCTATACAAGAATTCTCCAAAATTTTATGTTTTCAGTCTTTACTAAGTTCCCTTGGGTGTGTGTACTTAGCTTCTCAAGTCTATGTCAAGTATCACTAAGGCTTACTAGCAAACTAAGGAACAGTTTAAAGTGAGTTTGCTAGCACCACATGGGTTTGAGTTTGTGTGAATTAACTAACCCATGACATTTGGGACCAACAACACTGTACAATAATACTATGAGATATTAGTTCCAGGTGGGCCTCAAAAGTCCCCTCATCTTAGATAGATTTTATAATGTTCAGCATCTGATTGTTGTTTGGGTAGTACCAAATTAGTGAGGAGGGCGCTTCAGAGCATTATATTTCATGAAAATTTTTACGTATGCACTCTATTCTCCACACTCCATGAGAATATAATTGCTATTGCCATAAAATATACTAAGGATCAAACTAATGTCCATTATTATCTTTTTCATTTATCTTGAAATACTTAAAGCAAGCTATAATGTTAAAGTTATGACTACTGTCCTATTAACTAACCAAGGTTAGCACTCTCGAAAGGAAAATAGGGTGTATATGTGTGCCTAGTTAAATTCCCCCAACTTAAAAAGTCCATTTATTTATTAATTTCTCAAAAACTTGCTAATAACCATCCAGTCCAGATCAGGTGTTACAGATTAAAGGCGCATTTTGAGTAACTGAGAAAAAATAATTTGTGCTTCAGGGAGTCCAAAGTTGATTATTATTTCCTAGCCCTTCACCCCATCTTTTTCATTCTTTTCTTCATCAGGTTCTTATTCTTCTATATAATGGTATAAAGGATCACACAAAAGAAATAGAACTTTTGGCTAAACTTGACAGTACAATGGTAGTATTATTCAACAACTTCCTCATTCCAGGGTGTAACATCCTGACTTTTCTAAAAATTACTTAGTTTATTTATTTTATCTTCGTATCTTATCTTAATCGAAGTTTACAAGATGAGGCCTATGCTTATCCTCCTAAATTCGCACACAACATTTATACTATTAATAACATTAATTGAAACAAAAGAATAAATAAATGAGTCAACCATAAAAATTTATTCCAAAAATTTGAAGGTTTAATAGAGTCAATAGTAAGGCTTTGTTTGGACCTAAGAAAATGAGGTGCAAAAAGGTTGAAAGAAAAAAAATGAGGAAAAAATTGAGGACAAACGTCATTTTCTTTCTCTTGTTTGGATTAGAGAAAAAATCCAAGTGATGCGGAGGAAGCCACGAAGATCGGTTTTTTCCTCCAAGCTAAAATCGTGGTTCAAATGAGAACAACGATGACTTTTGGAAGTAGGATTCAAAGTCTTGAAACTCCAAGGTCATTATTGATTTGGGGCCTTCGAAATCGCAAGTAAGCTAGGAAGAGGGTGGTTAAGCAAATAATTAGCCTTAAATAAGGAAATTAACCATATCTTCTTCATTGCCACTTAATTTTAGGTTATGGGCAGAACATATCCTGTGAACTTTATCTTAGTTTTGGCTAAGAAAATGGGCTCCTACATTATGCATGGATGATTAGCCCCAGATGTCTATTTTCTAACTAGTCTTAAATCGTATTCAAACTCTAAGTATCGAGAAAGTTATGGGTTATGAACTTAGAAAGGGTTGGTGCAGGCATGAGAAATGTACAGTTTTAATTATGAGCTTAATTGGGCTAGCAAACGGTTGAATTAGGAGATGAATTTTATGGACAGTTGGAGGAGTCATCCAGAAGATTCCCCACAAAAGATCATCCTTAAATTCCTTACATTTGGATTAGATGATGATGGCACTAAGATGATGCAACTACAGTCAATCACAACTTAGCATCAAATCCTATTGGTCCACCTTAATTGCACACTAGTTGGGGTTTCATAGGTTAATTTGCTTGTAATCCTATTAGCTAGTACCTAGCTTGGAGAAAGGAACACCAATGCTATATAATGGCTAAAATCCCTTATAATTTTCTCATATTTGGATGATGAATTATAATAGCTTGTTGCTTAGCTATCTCCTCAAAATTCTCAATTATCTTTATCTCTTTAAGTAGAGTAGTGAGATTGAGTCTACTCTTTAAATCAATCTTGGGTGCGTAGGATTTTAGAAATTGATTGGTAGGTTGAATATAATCTAGGTGGTGGTTTAACCTTTAACCCAGATATATCTATTGATTATTATGGTTGCTAACTTATGCAAACAAAATCCATAAAAAATCTCTCTTACTTGATGGTTGATCTTGGTTTGGGGTTGTGATCTTATTGGATTGTCATTGTTGTTTTAGGGGTTTGTGATTATTTCTTTGATATTCTTCAATCTCTTGGGCTTTCTTCCTCAACCTTAAACCTTTATTTGGTCAAAAGAAGTCACCGATCTATCATTTGGTATTAGAGCAAAAAATTCTTTCGTCTAGGAGAGCATCGAATCCATCAATCTTTGTGTTTTCGTTTGCTTAAATTCTATTCTTTTCTATCCTATGTTTGCCTTTAGTTCTTCCCCCCCTAAATCTCTTATTTAGTCCACAAAGAATCATAATTATATCCTAAACATAATCCCTAACCCAAACACATCCCTAAAACTGTACAAAAAAATCTTCACAAAAGTTCGTCAAAAAACACCAAGGTAGAATTTTGGCATGGCCTAACCGTGCTGTATGGCACGACCATGCCACATCCCTGCATTCCACATTCTGCTCTAGAGATTTGGCATGACCTACTTGTGCCACTGAACATGACCGTGCCATACCCATTTTCACTGATTCTTATTTATACCAGCCCCAGCATGCCCGTGCTTCCCTTTACCCCTTTGTCACCTACAAAGTACTACCAACCATGACCAATGTGGGAGATGCTTCTCACTTTAAGGGAATTCCTCCTGAGAAATCGCATGAGACAAGGAGAGATAGGTCATTATTGATCTTCAAGAACAAGTCAGGAAGCTTGAACAAGCGAGGGGATCCGCATAACGAAGTCCTTACTATCGAGGCTATGATGTTAATCCTATTGACTTCACATACTTTTTCTCTCATGAAGACTTTGATGATGAGGAATGAGGGCCTATACGAATAAGGCATCAAAGGGATGACCTCAAGGATCTCAAAGTAGAGGCTTCGAAATTTGATGACAATCTTAACATGAAGAACTATCTTGATTGGGTACAAGCCATTGAAAGGATATTTGAATTCAAAGAGTATAATGATGAAAAGTCTTTTAAGTTCACCATTATTAAATTGAAGGGGCATGCTTCACTATGGTATGAGTACTTGAAGAAGAGTAGGACTAGAGAAGGTAAATCTAAAATCAAAACTTGGTTTAATCTCAAAAAGCATATGGACAAGAGATTCCTACCCCCCTTTTACAAACAAGAGCTCTACATCAAGATTATCTCTCTCAGTCAAGAAAATCTAAAGGTTGAAGAGTACATTAGTGAGTTTGAATCACTCCAAATGAGGGTTAGCTTGGATGAAGAGGCCAAAATCAAGATCACTAGGTTTATTAAGGGGTTATATCCTAACATTGCTAATAAGGTGCATCTATAACTTCGCTTGTATTTTCATGATATACGTGTAAAGCTTGTCATAGAGCTACAAATTAAGCCACTACTTCGATTTATAAATAATATTTGTAGCATAGAAAAGTATGGATCGATTCCACGAGGAAAGATTATGATAATAGCTAGTTTAAATCTAATTAAATTTACTACTCTAATTTATTTTATTTTCTCTTTGTATTACCAAAACAAATCAAACTTAATAAGTAAAAATCTAGAAAAATACTTAATATTGCTCCTAAATATTCTAATCTTAATTTTGGAAATAAATCAGTAAATAGCTATCCTACATAATTTGAAAAATAAAAACAGAAATAATAACACAATATTAAACTGAAAATTAAAATAGAAAATAACAAGCAGAAAAAATAATATTAAAAATTACAGAAAGTAATCCAAATGAATATTCTGTAAGTTTATAACTTTATAACTCCAAAATTATAAGTAATTAAATTCAAAAAAATTAAAACAGAAAATTTACTCCAGAAATTTAAAATAGAAACTAAAATATGAAATTAGAGAAAGAATAAATTGTACTAATATAAATACAAAAATAAATAACAAAATTTCCAGATTTTAGGATATAATTTTCTGGACTTAATGAAACCCAAAAAACATAAAATAAAAATTAAAAACATAATTTTTAGTTTTATTAAAATAAAAACCTACACATATCCAATTCACAAAATAATTCTGAAAAATTATCAAATAATTTCCAAAAATTTCAAAATTGAACAAACGCAGAATAGGATACTATATAAACCCTAGAATAGACTAAAATATAAAAAAACACAAAAGGAACTATTTTTTAACCTAATTTCTAATAAATCGGTAAATAAATGGCAAAACAAAATAGAAATTAAATTTGAAAATTATAACCACGCTAAAAATCAAAATCTGACTAATCTAATATTACCAAGACACTCCTAAAAGACTACTCTTTTTGGGGGGATAAACGAAGTTTATATTAAACCTTATAAATTTAAGAATTAAAATTGACAAACTAAACAAATTAACTAAATGGCAACAAATAATTATCAAAGATACCAAATTTATGAAAAATACTTAGCATAATCTATATCCATCATGCAAATTTATATTTATTATCAACACACAAATTGATTTATCCATGAGTTAGACTATAGAAGACACCCACCAACGGATCTTCCCCGTTTTTCGTTATATTAAAATTTATTTAGGTCCAGCCCTAATATAAGCCCTACTAGTTTTGATAACCCTCACACCAGCGCTAGAATTTAATCAAACTAGAGCATTACGTATTAGAAAAATATTATTTAATGCTTGTAACCAATTTACTAGTAAATTGACTTAACAAAGATCTATAATGATTATCTAATTAAAAGAGATGAGTTTGAGCCATCTATGATTAATTAGGGTGATACTAATGCCTAAAAGACTCTAGCTTTTACGTATTAAAGGCTTTTAAACTATCACATAAATTCGTATTAAGCTAACTATCATCCATTCTAATTAATATAACACGAACATCATAAACAATAAATACTAATCGTTATAGAATCATGAATAAAAATCAACTAGACAGTAAAGTATGAAACTTGTTTCAAAATAATTAATTTAGCATGGCTTCAAATAGATTATACTAAGTACAAAGAAATTACTCACTCATATTGAAAATAAAATCACAATTGACTAAAGGCTTCATGCTCAACGTAACACTAAACCAAACAAAAAAAATAAAAATAAAAATAGAAGAACTGCACCTGAACAATGCAGCCATGAATGATGATGGTGATTAACGTTAAGGATGGTGATGATTTATGATGATATGATCACGATGTTGTGATGAAGGAGATGGTATGCTTGGTGAGAAGGTGGTGTATCAGGGAGATGATTATAGAAGGTGCTACGTGAGATGAAGAAGTGCGGAGTGAGGTTAGGCGTGGAGGTGTATTAAGAGAAGAGGGTGGCGTTGAGGTGTTTATGATATTAGCTACTAGGGTTTTCTTTAGACTCCTCCTCTTCCAAGTCTTTTAGTTTCTCTTCAACTAGGAGTAATAATTTTGTAACCCTAGCCCAAATAAATCATTATAGAAATAATATTTTTCTATAAATTATTATTTAGACCGACTTGATAGCTTAGCATGTAAAATCCGAACTTCGACGTCTTCTCTTCTCCTCTTTATTTTATTAATGCTTAACCTAAAAAATATATAAAATAAAGTAAATTAGACGAAATAACATATGTAATATAATCAAAATAATTGTTAAAATAATGCATGATTTCTGACTTAACAAATTCCTCCACGCTTAGACTTTGGACGTCCTCGTGCAAAGAAATGTGGGACATGACCTAAAAGCTAACCCTTGTTCTTGCTTATAAAGTTATGCATAAATATGAAATTTAGACTAAGCATTAGCGTGCTTTAAAAATAGTTTTCTTCAAAATTAATTAGTTTTTCTTCCAACAAGTTAATAACTACTAAACATCTAACGACCATCAAAGAGTTTCTTCATTAGCCTCACAACATCTATTTACTGAAGTAATAAGATCAATAATCATCCATCTTTTTAAGTATGTATACACCGATCAAGAGGTCTAACAGGCTTTACGATTGAAAAGTTAAAGTACGGTATGACTATAAAGACAATTGAACTAGAAGGAATAACTCATTAAAATTGATTCTAACTTACTTTGCAATTTTTTTCATCATCTTTTTTTTTCCCCTTCTAACTCCATGTGCGCATATATTCGAGGCCCATAGAGGGTTTTAGAAATTAAACACTCCATGTCTCACACTCGCTCAAATAGAGATGCTAGAGCAAACAGTTTATTCTCATCATTATTTTTTTTATTGACTGTTAATTTAGTGCGAGTCATTAATCAGCCCAAAAAGAGGCATAACTCTCCCAATCATGGGTTGCTCCATACATAAGGCTCAATTTGAGACCTAAACTTAAAGGAAAAAGGTGCTGAACCACCTATTCCTATCCATGTTGGTAATCTAACCCTTTTTTTTCCTTTTTTTTTCAAGACAGCAAAAGTTACAATTTTAATGAGTTTTTCTACTAATTCAATAGTCTAAGAAATGGGTTAGGTCATTTTATTGCCTCTAAAGCGGTTGTATAACATGGCCAAATAAGATGGAGAATCATGATAATTACTCATTAAAGAGATATATGAGGATCAATTCAAACTTGTTTGAAGAACAACTAGCATGCTCAGAAGTCTTCACTCATAGAAGAACAAACTACAAATAGCTAAGAAAATAAAAAGTTTTAAGCAAGCAAGCCTAGCATAAACTCATATTATGCAGTATTTATAAGAAAATCAAAATAATTTTTTTTTTCAAGAATAAATACCGCAGGAACTAAATGTAGGATGCACTTCCCCACACTTAATTCATGCATAGTCCCTAATGCATGCAAAAACATAGAAATAATGAAAATAAAAGTAAAATTAAATGGGTACTTCCCTAAAAAAAATGTTGGGTTGCCTCCCAACCAGCGCCGTTATTTACAGTCGTTTGCTCGACCTCATGAAACTCATGGATCCTCTAGAGCGATTTCTTCTATAAAACTCATAGAGTCTCCATCCTGAAATGTTTCCATCTATGTCCATTCACTTTGAAAATATTGTTAGTGGATAAGCTTTTAATCTCAACAGCACCATATGGATAAATCTTTACTACCTCAAATGGTCCAAGCCATCTTGAATTTAATTTACCAAGAAAGAGTCTCAGTTTTGAATTGAATAACAATACTTTTTCACCTACCTGAAATTCTTTTCTGACAAGTTTAGCATCACGAAATGCTTTAGCTTTACCTTTGTAAATGACTGAATTGTCATAGGCTTCTAAGCGAATCTCCTCTAATGCCTACAACTGCAATTTCCATTCTTTTCCTGCTAACTTATAGTCAAGGTTACATTGCTTCATAGCCAAATATGACTTATGTTCTATCTCAACAGGAAGATGACATGGCTTTCCAAAGACTAACCTATAAGGTAATATACCAATAGGGGGCCTTGTATGCAGTGCTACAAGCCCAAAGAGCCTCATCTAACCTAAGACTCCAATCTTTCCTGTCTAGCTTAACTACTTTTTCAAGTATGCCCTTGATTTCTTTATTAGAGATTTTAGCTTGGCCATTTGTTTGGGGATGATAACTAGTAGATACCTTATGAGTCACATGATATTTGGCTAACAAGGCACCTAAGGTTCTAGTACAAAAATGAGTCCCCCTATCACTGATGATTGCTCTTGGTACTCCCTATCTATGCAGAATGAGAGATTTAATATGTTTCACCATAGTTTTAGCATCATCAGCTCTAGTAGCTACATCTTCTACCTATTTAGACACATAATCAACAAGTACAAAAATGTAAGTGTATCTAAAAGAAGGGGGGAAGGGTCTCATGAGATCAATACCCCACGCACCAAAAATTTCACAAACATAAACATTATATAAAGGCATTTGATTCCTTCTTGATAAATTTTCAGTCTTTTGGCATGCTTTACATCTTTTACAAAAATATAAGCATCACGAGAAATAGTAGGCCAATAAAATCCACATTCAAGAACCTTATGTACTGTTCTTTTGCGTCCAAAATGTCCCCAACTTTCTGAAGAATGACAGAAGGTTAGAATGGAATGAGTTTCACTGTCATCAACACAACGCCTTATTATCTGATCACTACAAAATTTCCATAGGTATGGCTCATTCCAAACATAGTATTTAGATTGAGCTCTTGCCTTTTCTTTTTCAGCTCTGAACAAGTCAATGCGAAATGTTGTGGTGACTATGTAGTTCACAATATCAACGTACCAAGGTAATCTACTATTGATAGCATACAAAGTCTCGTCAGGAAAACAATCATTAAAAGGACCACCTCTTCCCTGCTTCCGGTTTGTTAAGATGGTCAGCAACTAAGTTCTCAACTCCAGGTTTATCTTTAATTTCCAATTGAAATTCTTACAATAGTAACATCCATCTAATCAATCTGGGTTTTGAATCTTTCTTTTCTAGCAGATGTTTAAGAGCAGAATGATTAGAGTAAATAGTAACTTTCACACCCAACAAGTAAGGATGGAACTTTTCAAGAGCAAAAACAATAACATACATCTCCTTTTCTGTAGTGGTGTAGTTACACTGTGTAGAGTCAAGAGTCCTAGAAGTATAGCAAATCACATGAGGTACTTTCGCAACTCTTTGACCTAAGACTAGCCCCACAGCCTTATCACTAGCATCACACATTAACTCAAAAGGTAAGGCGCAATTTGGGGGTTGCACAATAGACGAAGTAGTCAATTTCAACTTCAACTAATGAAAAGTCCTCATACAATCATCATTAAAATCAAATGAAGCATCTTTTGCAAGTGAGGCACATAAAGGAGAAGCAATCTTAGAAAAATCTTTGATAAATCTCCTATAGAACCCTACTTGTCCTAAGAATGATCACACATCCTTGACACACCTAAGATGAGGTAAAGACTAAATGATGTCAACTTTTGCCTTATCTACCTCTAATCCCCTCGATGACACTACATATCCAAGTACTACCCCATGCTCCACCATAAAATGACACTTTTCAAAATTAAGCAC
>NCQV01080098.1:96-11936 GCA_002740545.1 Lophocereus schottii | reverse complement strand
GGGGGGGGGGGTTGATATTTCTACAATGGTTTGGAGTTTTTGCTATGATCTCTTGGTGACTAGGTTGCTTGATGATGCTCGGATGATTTGCTGCATGTGCCTTTTAGTCTTTTGGGAGTCATTGGCTTGCTATTTTGATCAGACGATTTATCTGTTATGGGTATTACATTTGTGCCTAACTGCCTGTATGTATTTTCTTTAACTTTACCCCTGATAATTTGGTGGTTTGCAGTCTTAAGATATATAAACTTTGCGGCACTGTCCTCTGCTTCATCTGTCGTGTGATGAATTCATCGCACCTTGGTGTCGGGGAGGAGGAAGAGGGTCAGAGCACTATCACTTTGCCACCCTCTGGTTCCTTTGCTGAAATCATATTGGGTCATAGCTCAGAGCTGAAAGAGCAGAACTACATGGGATTGTCTGATTGCTCTTCCTCTGTGGACAGTTCTGCTATTTCAATTTCCTCTCAAGAAAGTAGAAGTAATATGAATCTTAAAGCAACAGAATTGAGACTTGGCGTTCCTGGGTCTCAATCTCCTGAAAGAGATGCTGCATTGGGCTCACCAAGCTCCCCAAATCCTGATGAAAAGCCATTGTTCCCACTGCATCCTTTCAGGGACGACGCTTCCTGTCTATCACCTAAAAGTGTTGTATCGAGTAACAAAAGGGGCTTTTCTGTTGCCATGAGCAGCTTTCCAGAGGTGCTAATTCAACTTACTTTTTCTTGGTCATTAACTTTGCTAAAAGAGATATAAACCGTAATCGCTCACGTTGTCTTGCAGGGCAAATTTGTTTCCAATCCAGATGTAAATGGGATGTTGGCAACTAGGTCTTACTGTAACCTGGCTTTCCAATCTGGTCTTTTAAGGGAGAGTCCTGCAGATCTGACCACCAAGATGAAGGAAGCAGCATCAGCTATTGCTGTTCAAGAAAGGCCTCTTGGTGCTGGTGAGAATCCTGGGAAACATATGGCTGCTTCAACTCACGGCAGTGCACCTGCTCCCAAGTAAGTGTGCAATGCTCATTTGATGTGGCTTTCACCATGTGAATTGTTTGGGATGGAGATTTATTCTGACAGGAGCATCAATTTTATATTTACGATAGAGCACAGGTTGTAGGTTGGCCACCTGTAAGATCCTTCAGGAAAAACTCATTGGTGACTGCCTCAAAGAACACTGGCGAAGTACAAGGAAAAGCTGGACCTGGTGGTTTGTTTGTCAAGGTTAGCATGGATGGTGCTCCATACCTTCGGAAGGTAGACCTGAAAGCTTACACTACATATCAGGAACTGTCATCTGCTCTTGAGAAAATGTTCAGCTGTTTTACAATAGGTAACCTATCCCAAGTTCTTATGTAGTGTCATAGGTTTGACAATAATTAATTCTTTCAAAAACCGACTATTCTGTTGTTAAGAGGTGATTAATTTACAACTCCTGCACCTTTAATGGTTGCAGGTCAGTGTGCACCCAATGTGACTAGTGGGGGAGAGATGCTCAGTCAGATCAAACTGAAGGATCTAGTGCATGGTTCAGAATATGCTCTTACTTATGAGGACAAAGATGGTGATTGGATGCTTGTGGGTGATGTACCTTGGGAGTAAGTCCTATCCACCTCGAACTATAATGTAGTGCAAATTGCTCTGCATGTGAAGTATTTCACTTTTCAAATGCTTTACTGGTTGGCAATAGTGGAGTTCATCTGCTTCTACATTTAGAGAGGTTATATTCTGAGGAAAAAATGACCCAGTCATCCAAAAACTTTCATTTCTTAAACTTCTAGTTTACTATATTCAAATGAATTCTGTTAGTCGCAAACTATCTGCGATGGCTTTGTCAAAGAAGTCAACTATGCAGATGAAATAATTGAGATTGTGTTTCAGATTTTGGCATTTCAGCAGCTTGATAAGCATGTGTGCGTGATGTAGTGTGCCAAGTACATTTGAAATGGTTAAGGGATGGGATGGGAGAATTACCAGGAAAAAGTGAAAATATAAGGAGAAGGATAATGTCAGAGTCTCAGCAATCTAGGGAAGGACAAGAGAGTACATCAGAGTTGTCTGCATATCCGCCCAGCTTCACATAGGAGATATATTTCTCATAACCATATGCCTGATCATATTCCAGTATTTTAACTGGTTTGTTTGAAGAGTGCATTTGGAGAATCCAAATAACCAGTTTAAATATCAAAGGAAGTATCAAATATTCCTTGGTATTAATGGAATGTTCATTTGCAAAATAGCCTTAGTGATATTGGTTAACTCCCAATGACTTCTCCCTACATGTTTGGTGATCAGAGTTGCCTCTTTTGATGTTGATGACAACACCCAAGTTTTACATTTGTGTTTCGCTTTAATCTTCCTTGTTTTTCAAGCTAAAGTTAACCAAAAAGATGGGACCAAAAAGAAATGTGACTTCCCTAATGGAAAGATTTAAAATGGAAAGCTGGATTGGAAAGATCGCAATTATATTATTACCCTAGTTCATTTCACAAAGGTCCTGCCTATGGGACATTGGAGAGGGCCGTATGTGCATAACCATGCCTTGGAGGAGGTGTGATCCTTTGTACTATGTAGTATGTAGTCAATCGCTGGAAAAGGGTTAGGCGGCTTGCTGCCTGACAGGAAATGAGAATTGGACTCGACAGGAAATGAGAATTGGACTCTACTGAGATATTGCATTAATTCATTGCTATCCAACACTCAAAATTTTGCTGATATTGAAATTTCATCAACAATGTAAAAGTACAGATTCTTTTGGAGATCGTACTGCTTGGATGACATTTCCTTGGTTTATGGAAATCTCTCTCCTTGGCAGTGTGATGCAGTACGGGAGTAAAGAATGAGTAAAAAGATATAGAAAATTAGAATATTTTGATATTGAAAATCTTTTGTTATTTTTTTATTATTTTCGTAGCTTATTTTTAAGCATATTTTAATATATTCAAAATAAGGATATTTAGCGATACTTTATCAAGATTTAGTTTCCTAATCTATTAGGATAATATTATATTATATATTTTTATCCTTTCTAGTTTATATATTATCATTTAAGTTTTCTAATACTAGTTAGCCTCTTGATTATATAAACTCCTTTATGTAATTGGAGAAGCCAGATTATGAATAAGAATTGGTATTGAATTAAAGTGGAAGTTTTTGTGTGAATTTTTTCGGTGTGGGAATTGTTCTTATAGCGTCCTACATCAATTTGGTATTAGAGCTTTGTCGATCTAGCGACTGTGATTTTTCCTTCTTTCAATCCAACTGTTTCTCTTCTTTCTTCTCTTTACTTTCATCTCATTTCTGCCACACTATACAGAAGAAAATTCAAACAAAAAATTTTCCGTATCAAAATCTTGATATTCTAGACTTCCAATGGTCTAGATCAGTTTGCTGCCCATCAATTCTAGGCATGAAGTTTTCGCTTTGTCTGGGTGAAGATTATCTACAATGAAAATGGGTTGGTATCACAAACACCATCGAGCCCTTTTCGTGGTCATACATAACAAGCCATGGCCCGTGACAACAAGTGCTCTTTACCATGTTTACTCTCCTCATGGGAATATGGAAAACATCACTAGGTTCCGGACAATGGGTGAATTTCATGCTCGAGTGAATTTTTATTCCCCAAGAGATGCTATGAATGCCATTTGCATGCTTCAAGGGCGTTAAATTTATGAAGATTGCAGCTGAGTTGGATCTTTATTTTGCTAGTGAATTCATTTGTAGTCATAGGCTGTATATTCCTAGCTACTGGATTGTGAACGATCCAGGACTCCGATAATACGTTGCCAGCACTCTGTAGAAGACTATAAGGTTTCTTACCAAAGGTTCTGCACGAAATATTCAATTTCTTATTTGCAAGAGACAAATCTAACGTGCCTAGATACACATGAAAGGGGAGCAATCATTGAGAAAATCAAAAAGAAACTTCTCTCGATGAGCCTACAAGAGAGCATGTCCCAGGAATAGATCTGAACATGCCTATTGATGTTAAAGACCACTCTTTTGATCATATGAACCAAGCAACGGATGGCATAGGTGATTGCATTAATTCTTTAGTTGAAGACATTACACGGGATTAAGCAAAAGTGAATGAGCACTCCAATAATATTGATGAAGGCAACCTTTCCAACAATCCAAATAACAAAGAAGAGCTGTCAAAAGATATTTGTATCATCCCAAGAATTGTTGATAATGATGTTGGATTTTTAATAACTAAAAAATTCTTTCAGAAAACTGAAGTTCATCCACTGTTCCCTTGGTTATCAGCCCTCGAGAAGATATTGAAGCATGCAATTTGTAACATCTTCAAGGAAGTTGAATCAGTTCTCTCTTTCTTATTCGCAATCTGTGCTCATTTCAAAACTCGAGGTTGAGTTTTTTCCAACCAGGGGAGACTGATGCAATACAGGAGTAAAGAATGGGTAAAAAGTTATAGAAAATTAAAATATTTTGATATTGAAAATCTTTTGTATTTTTTTATTATTTTCGTAGCTATTTTTAAGCATATTTTAATATATCCAATATAAGAATATTTAGTGATATTTTATCAAGATTTAGTTTGTTAATCTATTAGGATAATATTCAGTTATATGTTTTTATCCTTGCTAATTTATATATTATCATTTACGTTTCCTAGTAAATAAGAATTGATATTGAATTAAAGTGAAAGTTCTTGTGTGAATTTTCTTGATGTGGGAATTGCTCTTAGAGCGTTCTACATCACAGTGACCTTTCTCAAAAGTTATTTAGGATCCCCGAGCGAAAATGTAGAGGGAAATAGAAACAATAAACTTTGGATGGCTGCACATTTGTATGTGCTTGGCTGCTTGCAATCTCTTTCAAGCATGTTTATTAAAGAATCTAAGCTAGCCTGCTGCTTTGTTCTCTGTCCTCTATGAGTTTATTGTAACTGAATTGCCAAACGGGCTCTATGTTGATTATTTTTCCCGTTCTTTCTCTCCTTTCTTTGACTTTTAGATTGTCTAGTCTTAGATGTACCATGGATCACGAAAAAGCCGTAAATGAGTAGATGATTTCTCAGGGTTCTCCGAGGAGAATGAATTGCTATTTGCAGATAAACGTAGAACACATGGACTGTGTTCTATGACCACATATTTGCACCTTATAGGAAAGATCTAGTCTAGAGGGATTTAGGAGCAATGATCTCAAAGCTGCGTGATCATAGCATCTTAGGTTTTTACCTGCTCAAAAATGGGGAATCACATAGAAAGGGTAGCGCCACCTATTATCAGTTCTTCTTATACTGATCAAGGGGGAGTTTGGTGAGGGAATGTTCAATGGCTCCTAGGTTTCTGTTTCCATTGCATGTCTACTGAGCATGTAAGGGCAAATGGACAATGTTCATCCTTGTATCCTGTCTTAAGATGTGTGCAAAGTCAAATCAGTTTGAGTAATAATAATTTTTTGGATTTGTCACAGGATGTTCATTGGGACCTGCAGAAGGATGCGAATCATGAAAAGCTCTGATGTCATTGGTTTAGGTATGTTGTATTACGCTGTAGTCTTACTCTGTTTAAGTTACTAACCAAGCATGAACCCCCCCCCCCAAAAAAAAAACGCTGCTTCAGCGGGATCCACTCTAGAATGTTTATTTGTGATAATAGCTAGTTGTATGCTTGTATTTCATGCTGAGTATTGTTGAATATAGTGGTTGACCTATGTGCAACAAGGGAGCTACATGCATGATTTCAGCTTGGATTTTTAATGATACCTTGAAACATCTCTTACCAGAAAGACAAAGAAGCACGGAACGAAGAAAGTCAAAAAAAAAAAAAAAGAGAGAAAAGAGAGAAGAAAATAAAAGGTGAAAGACAAATGCATGTCTTGGACGTGGTGACCTGGTGACAGAGTAGATGGCATAAATTTGACAGTTGAAGGAAGAAAGTAGGCTGTAGAGCTATATTGAGAAAACTTAATATGGTTTTGAATTTGCATCTATTACTTGACCTTGCCTACGGGCTCTTAACAGAGGCACAGTCCAAGTGTTTGATTCACTCATTTTCTGAACAGATTCCCCCCCCCCTTCCTTTTTTGGGGGGGTTGACGGTAGTGACGGGTTTTAAAATGAAATATCAAGGCATTCAATGTAATTACTGGAAGTAAAATGTAAAATCTGAGTGCCTAGTTCTGATGTCCCCTAAATTACATACACTCAATCTAATATTATGAGGTGATAGGCAGAAATCAAATAGCGATCTGACTGTTAGGTTTGTAGTTGCCTTTATCATCTCTTCATTAAACCAAAATTTGATAGCCTCATTCTGTTTCCTGGACGCAAGCTGTACGCCCTATAGATCTCATGATTGCAAGCTCTATTCAGAATGCGTTGCTTATCAATGTGTAATAACTCTTGTGCAGCTCCCAGGGCAATCGAGAAAAGCAAGAGCAGAAACTAAGCTTCCATGGCTTCACTGACCATTCTTCCTAGTGTTAGTTAGACTGAGACAATGCGAGTGTTGTAAGTGGGTAGCAGATCTATCTGGTAAATAATTCAAATTGCTATTTATTCTAGTGCCACCCTTTGCATAATTAGTTATTATTGCTACTCCATCAAAATTATGGAAGATCTTGAATCTAAAATAACAAGATTGGTAACCCCTCGTTTTTCTGTAGAATTCCTGCTGCCTGGCAAGATGACCTAACTTGTAAAATGCTTATTTGCTTGTTGGAATTCACTGTTGTGTGGTATTTGGTCAAGAATTGAACTTGAACTTCGTAAGTCAGCCAATCCTTTTTGCTGCTTCCTGCACCTTTCTGCTGTTCGTTCATCACATTTTCGAGAGTCCACGACACCTGAAGATCATCCAAACGAATGCATCCCGAGAGGGATCTTTGCTTTTGGAGGGACCAATGGATGTCATTTTGTGCTCTTATCTTTGAACTGTGTGGCACCAAAGGCTGATTTGCTTTGAAAGGTCTCAATAAATCTTATTAGACGTAATTTAATTTCAAAGCAGGGCTGGTGGATTGGTTCATATTGAAGGCTTTACCTCGTTTTGTCACAATTGCAAATGGTCTCAGCTTCCCCGTTGATTTAAGGAAAGGGACCGTTGGCTAGAAGCGGGCTTTAAGTTTAGAGGCAAGAATTATCCTTCTCCTCCATGGAAGCCATTTTAGCTAAACTAAATGCACCCATATTGATGTTTGGCGGGTAGGGGTGTAACCGAGTTGAGCGGGGTTCAATCTTTGCTAGGCTTGGCTCGGCTCAGTTCCGCAGGTAACTGAGTTAAGCTTGGTCAAATTGAATCCGAGCTAAGCTTTGATTGAGCTAAGTTTTTACCGACTTCAGCCAAAGCTTTCAAAGTGGATTTTTTAAATTTTTATAATTTAAATCTTTACGCAATTTAATTTGAAAATTATTGAAAAGTTCTTTAATTTAAAATAATACAACTCCAACTCAAAGAAAAATATATCAAGTGTAGGCTTTAATATTGAACTATGGACATCCAACTACAGCAAATTATATATATACCAATGGAACATAGGTTATTCCCCTTCAAAAATACCCAAACGAGCTCGTCCGAGCTGAGCTAAGCCAAACCTAACTGTCTGTAGAATCGAGTCGATTACTGGCCGAGCCGAACTTTGGTTAAACCTAGCTCAAGTTGAGTTCTAACCGAGTCAAGGCCACTGAGTTGGCTCGGTTCTTTTACAACCCTATTTGTAGGTTATAATTTAACTAAACACATCAACGTCTTGTAGGATTAAGCTAGTTTAATGGGTAGTTAACATCCAAATTGGCGTAAGATACTCCCTATAGAAGCTGTGGGGGGTTGTATTGGTTAATATTTGAGAGTTGAGAGTTGAGAGCTTCAAGGCTGGTAGGGCGCTGTTGAGGACCATAAAAGTAGTATTGGAATATAACGAACTCCAATCGTTCCTGAATCATCCTCTCTTTACCTTCTATGCATGTTTTTGTTTGTGTATTGATGTGGCCATTGCACGTCCTACCAGTTGTGTGCATCGACATGATACTTTCACGGGTCATTCTGTCACGGACACATGCTGAAATGGACCCTAAATTGTCTCAACTCTCGAGTAGTCAATTACATCACAAGGTATTCACTAGGTCATTGGTTCAGGATGTAACGCCGAAGGCCTCGGGCACTCCAAACGTCACCCCCCCACCACCAAAAAAACCACCACACCACAAAGAATAAAATCGGTTAAACGTCTAATACGTCGTATGCATCTACAATTGGTAACCACATTATGTGCTTCTTCTGTTTTCTGTTTTTATTTTTTTATGTTTTTTACCAGAAGGATAAGTTTTCCCATTTGAAAGAGGAAAAGGGGTAAGTTAATATATATTAGTGGGCGAGTCTCCCGTATTTTAGTTTGCTTATAATATGAATTAGGTTGTTTTCAATTCAATTGACATTATGTCATGACATCTGAAATAGCGTTCATCCCAACTCTTTCCAACTCCTTATTGCTTCAATCAAATTCTTACCACTTCTTTTAACATTCAATTCCATTTATCCATTTCAAAAAAAACAAGATGAATTTTGTTTAAGACTATTAATTAAATAAATAGAACGTCAATGTTGTTTGAGAGTTACGATTTCAGAGCCCGAACCTTTTAACTGATTCTAAACATTTTCAGGGTGCTCAAAATTGTGCCCCCTTTGGGGCGGTTGACTGTAAGAGCATATACAACCATGAGTTAAAATTTTGACTTACAACTAGGGACATATCCCCTCCATATCACCCGTGTGCCAATTTTTTGGCTCTCAAACTTTCCTCCTTACAATGTAAAACTTACAACTTTGGCTCATCAAATAAAATAATATATATGAATCTGTTCTACTACACAATTTTTTTTTTAGAACCCAAAGAAAAAAAGAATAAAAAATAATTAAAATTAAGAAAAAACTGAGGTGAGGGAAAGGGAGCTGAATGCTGCAGCTGCTCTAATTAAGTATTAAGTAGTCTAGCAACTCCAATAACATCGGTTAAATTACATATGTAGGCATAATTCTAGTTAGGGCAGTCGCAGCTAGGAGACACGCAAGGCAGGCGTGGGGCCTAAGTTCCAGCTACATGCCGTTGTTTGTCTCCCAGCTAGAAGAAATGGACGTGTGACACTTGGGGGAGAACGTCTGTCTGTTCCTCCCCGCGTTATTTTTTTTTTTGGGGGTCATTTAGCTGCGCCAAACGACGCATTTTGAGGGACAAGGAAGAATGGTGCAACCTGTTTTGAAGCCGGGGTTAAAAAAAGAAGAAAAAGTATTTCTAAACATGTTCACCCACCAAAAAAAAATAGTAATCAATTTCCAGGAAATCTAAAATAAAATTACACATTTTTCCAGTCAAAAAAAAAAACTCCTTCATTCTGAAAATGAAAAATTATAAATACAAGTTATAAAGTTACTATACAAATGCAATATTAAAATGATAAAAGTAATAAAATATGTTTAATGGTGATTCCATAAAAAATATTTAATTCAATTATCCTAGAATGAATTCCATTGGTTGGGAAAGTGATGAAATATAAGTTCCAAAAGTGTACAACTTTTGATGATGTGACAAGTCTGAGTTTCAAAAACTGAAACTCGAGTTGGGGATGCTCTTAGACAAAGGTAGGAGCGTGAGGCATGTGAGGCCGTTTTAGAAATTATGAAATTAATCAAGACAGAACTGTGTAGGTCTAAACTATTAATGGAATAAGTCAGGTTTGTTATATAGGGCCTCGATATGTTCTCTAACCAAATTCAATGAACGAACTCTTATTTTTTCTAATCAGAAATAAAGGCTCTTAAATAATGACGCAATTAATCAGGGTATTATTGTTTAGGAAGTGGTAATTCAACTATAAATACAAAGTCAAACAACAATGACAAATGAAAGGTCTCCCTATTCTCTATATGAACATTATTATTTTTTCATCAAATTTGAAAATGCGAGGGATCTTAAGTATTATGAGTTTATGACTTTTCCAGTGCCTTTTTTTTTTTTTTTTGGGTGAGATGAGGAGCTAAACTCGAGTCCATAAAATTAATGAGGTGAATTATTTTAGGAGATTAATTAGTGGCTTTTTTAAAGGGGCCATCAAAATATGGTGCGGGTTTAAGAAAATTAAAATAAATTAGCATATATGATAGTTCGAGTTTATAAACTTGAGAAAACCATATAATTTGTATTATTTTGGGGATAAATTTTTAAATATTGACAAATTTTATTACTTCTCTTGGACCATTCTTTTTTCCCTTTTATGTCTAATTACAAATTAATCAAGCCATTATTGCAGCTGATGGAGCACATATAGTACATATCCATGAAAGTCAACCATAGGCTCGGACCACGTCCACTTAATTTAGTCTCTTCTCCATTATACTTGCTTCTGTTGTAGTTGACATTTGACAATAATATTATTCTTTCTATTTATTTTTAAAGCGTATAGACTTTTTTTTTTTGTGGGTAAGTGTTATAGAGTTTTTTTTTTTTGGGTGCATAGTGTTATAGAGTAATGTGATGATCTAGAATAATGTGAATGTTCAAAATATTTGATTTGGATTTTAAATTGATGAGATTATAATTATTTTTGAGTTGATACAACGAGTTGGCAGTAGTATGGTAAGATCGTCATTGGTTATTATTTTGTCCTTTTTTTTCGTTCGAGGGTTGGAAGGAAGGGAAAAGAAAAAGGATTACATATTTGTAAGAAGAGGAGAGCAGAGGGTGCCTAATATGAAATTGGAACATTTCATATCTAGTAATTGCATAGAATTCTTAATAATGTCTTTTTTTCCTTTTTGATAGGAAAATTCTTAATAATGTCTTAATGTAATGATTAAAATCGTAATTTGGATCATATTTGATTTTGGGTTTAATTGTCTCCTCCTCCCATTCTCTTTGTATCATAACTATAATTTGTACTACCTTTATAAATCCTTTGAATCCCCATAATAAGAATAATAATAAGAATAATAATAAGAATCACCATCATCATCATAACATTAATTTCCGATGTTCAGTTGCCCTTTGAGTAGGCTAGCTAGTGATAGTCGCCAATTGTCCTATATATATTTATTTTAGATTCAAATATCCGTAAAATTATGTGCGCATGTAAGATTGATAGAGTCCAACAAAAATTACAAACTTAGAATTAAACTCATCCTAGAATAGTTCGTACATAGTCACAAATTCATTGGAAAAATATTCCTTCTTTTTCTTTAATATCCGACCTTTGATAATGCAAAATCGTAAAACTCGAAATAATTCTGACTGCAATACATAAAACTTACTAGCATATGCTCAAAGCCATAGTTTAGTTTTTTTTTTTTTTTTGTGGGAGTGGTGCAAATATTTTTTTAAAATCTTGATTCCTCTATTTCACTAGAATCGAGATATCGTTGGTCCAATTAGGAATAGAGCTTTCTCATTACAAATTTTCTTTATTCATAAGACTCGAACGGAAGACCTTATCCAAAGGAAATAAGTGTCGAACCACTTGAACTAACTTATGTTAGTTAGGAGTGGTGCGGATATGATTTTGAAGATATGATGACCAAAATTTTTGCACCAATCACATGCGTCGGTGTCTACCTGCTGATGGACAGTAGTAGTAATGCAACTTCAAACCAAGGACCAGAATTCATTATATTAATTAACACCATCATTTAACAATAATGACTAACAAAAAGGGAACAATAATTAATTTAGGTGATACTGTATATATAAAATATATATCACGTTATATGTTCATGGTAGTTAGGGGATTCTCAGCAGCTATGAGCTCCTAGTGTTACCATGTGCCCCAATAATGGCACACCATCTCACCCCACCAGTACCACCCTAAGATTCTCTTAATTAACTC